>BMAV01008509.1:191965-499173 GCA_019973955.1 Trichonephila inaurata madagascariensis
TGTGTGTGTGTGTGTGTGTGTGATAAACGTAATTATAAAACTTCTCTGTGTCTGACATTATTTAAAAATCTATTATTGTATGATCTCAGCTTATAGAGCATAACAGTCATAAACAATTAATGCTATCAAACTTAAAAACAGACTTTTTTTTTTTTAACGAGAGAGATATATAATGTTTAAAAAGTGATATTGAGAGTCAAATTTATAATTTTTCTATTCTGCTTTTTGTTTACAATACTGTAAAAAAAAGTTTTTATATTACTATAGAAACAATACATATTACATGACCGGGTTGCAATTCTGTGCAAATCAAAATAATACTTTTAAATGAAAGTTAAACTTTTATGCAACAAAAGTGAAGACATATGTTGAAAATGTTTTTATTGTGCCACAGATAGTTTCAGATCATCCGTTTAACATTTAAATCCTTCCTAAAGTTAGATTCAGAGTTGAGTATGTGAGAAAGATGACAAGATTAGAATTCTTTTCGAACCAGTATGGTAAGAGTTATAAAAACTTTTAACAGAATCACATGAAACCTAAATGCTTTTTAAATGTACAATAGGTATTCTTTTAAAATATTGAATATATTTGAAATATATAACAATAATTTAAATCATTGTAAAAAACATAATTTTTGAAAACAATTTTGTTTCGTTTATTTTATGAATACCTTGAAATATATTTAATTTTGGGACAAATCATCCTTTGATTGGGTACAAAGGGGCCAAAAGAGACGGAAGCTTCTTTTCCCTATCAAGAGTCAGTTGAATTCGGAGATAGGGCAAAGTGAGCATGTCCCCCTAATCTCTATAATTAAACTATTTTTGTATTATAACTAATTATGCAAATTTAATGCGTGTGTATTTTCTGTAGTAACACATTTTAATGTTAATTAAGGTATCCGACTACCTTCGAGAAACCATGATTTTAAAAAAGCGCATAAATATATAATTTTCATGGTATTTAGTGTCACTTAGATTAGAATACATGAATAAAAATGTTTTAAGGACATTATGACAAAAAAAATTATTTAAATACAATATTTCGACAAAAAATTAACTTAAAATAACTTTTTTCCAAAATGTTCTCCTTTTGTCAAAAATGCTTCTATTATAATAATATTTTGCCTGTATATAGCTCAAACCTCTGTACAGAGGCTCAACTATGATTTTTGAAAAATTCAAATTATTTTCAGTTACAACCATTTGAAATAATTATCGGCGTATTTTCTTAAAATTGCTCCCTTCTGTTGTCGTAAAATATGGATAAACCGACTTCCAAGTTTTGCATTTCAAAAATTCTAATTGAGCCTCTGTACAGAGGTCTTAGCTGAATACAGGCAAAATATTAATACAATAGAAGAATTTTTTACAAAAGGAGAACATTTGGAAAAAAGGTTAATCCAAGTTAATTTTTTGCCAAAATATTGTATTTAAAACTTTTTTGTCATAATGTCCTTAAAACAATTTTGTACATGTATTCTAATCTAAGTGACACTAAATATCATACATATTATCCATTTACACGCTTTTGAAAAATCACGGTTCCAAACGCAGTCGGATACCTTAAATAATGATTTGTAGTAGATTTGGTCTCACCTTACTTTTACCATTATTACTATTATTGCATTCTAACTAGCTGAGAATAAAACCCTTGCTACGACACTTCTTAAAAAATTAATTATTGATTCATATAAACTTAAATAGCTAAATATAAATTCACAAAATTGTGAGTTAGTTAAAAAATTTTGAATTTAATTTTTAAAAAGCATTAAAATAGCAACACTGAGCACAAATGAATTTTTACTTAAGTCTTTCCTAATTAAATTAATTACATTCTTTTATCTTGTGTTTGTGCTACACGTAACAAAATATAAAAACAACAATATATACAATGTAGCCAATTCTTACACGCATTTCCCTTAACTAACTTAAAGACTATTTTATTACGTGTTTGAAGAGAGATTCGCCTTGTGAAGCAATGAGCATAAATGTGGAGAGCAAGAGGCTGCTAAGAGGAGAATTGTTGTCTGAAATTTAGAGGAAGAATAGCTGAAAGTTTAATTGCAAGTTCAACGTCTGTGCTATAAGAGTCTTGCCGAGGTCAGAGGTCCTTCACCTGAAGAGATTAAGAAAATGGACCCCAGTCTGACTATTTAGGAGACAAGTGTTAATTATGTTGTTGTTGCTAATGCCACCTGTCTGACGTAGTCAGATCGAGGCCCACGAAATTCATCATGGCAAGGGGCTAGATGTACGCCTGTTGTTGACCGTAGTCTTGAGCACCATACAGGTGACAGTACGATTTAGCTCAGTTCCACCCCAAATCTGAGGGAGAACACCCTGGGGGTAGGTCAGGGACCTCGCACCTCTCATCCCCTGCCACCAACTTCACGAGAGGACTTGCGGCTCGACGGCTGTTTAGATTACCCCCATGCCACGAAGGCACAATACATTTACAAACATCAATGTCTTTTCCGGGATTTGAACCCAGGCCCAACGGCAGAGCAGTCAGCGTCGCTAATCACTATACCGAAAAGTAGATACACAACTTTAATAAACTGCACATATTACTCACGTATGTATTGCATTTTTGTATACAAGCCCTGGCTGGAACCTACCTTCCGGTAATTACTCTCTAAACTTGCTTATAATTTAGTATTAATAAATAAATTATTAAATACTTTTGCCGCACTGATACATTTATTAGTATTTTATATCAGTGTGAATATGCATTTTATTTTTTATCATGTCAGAATGTATTTCCTTTTGCTTCCTTTCGGTAAGTGAATAATTATTTTAAGTCTTTTATTTTTGACTTTTCGATATGCCTGCGCCCACTCAGTTTGAGAAACGCTGGCTTAGATCATTATTTTTTTCGCACGAGCCTTTTTCTTTTTTTTTTTTATTTCCATTTCAGAAAAACTAGACAAAACTGTTTATATTATGGTAAGAAATTGCTGTGCAAACGTTTTCACTTTTATAGGGTTGTACCTTAATCTTTTAGTCGCCAAATTTGAAAATGGAATATGCAATTAGTCACAAAATTTGGAATTGGTATATGCAATTTGTCGCCAAATCTGGAAATGATATATAATGAATTAGTCGCCAAATCTCGAAATCCTTAAAATCCTTATTTCTGGGGATTCTGATCAGGACAATGAAACAAAATTATGAAATTATTGTATTGTCATCGGTCCTTGACAAGTGCACAAAATTTCCAATTAATCTGACCTTTTAGAATGGGTAAAAGTCGAGTTCAAAGATTCCATTATATACAAGTGAAACTTATAAAAGCGTGGTAAAAGAATATCAAACTTTTTGGAATAAAGAAAAATAACTCAATTAAACTTCTTTCATGCCCTTTTTCTAAGGAAAAAATTTTTAATCGAATGAAATTCGATTATAACGTTTTCTTTTATTAAAGTTTCCGACAACTTTAAATCTTTTAATATATTAATAAGAATTCCTTCATTGAAATTTTTTAAATATATCTCTTTGTGTGGATAAACTTACGTTTAACTAGATAAAATTAGATTTCCTATTTTATTTCAGATTTCTTAAGGTATCCGACTACTTGCGACAACTTTTTTTTAAAAAGATAGATATATGGTGATTTTATTTTTAAAAAAAAAAGTTTATTTAGTATATTATACAAAAATATACTAAAATTAAGAAGAGAAAAAAAAATTATTATTACAAAAATGGGAAAGAAATTAACTAAACAGGGCTCGTTTTGTACAAAATGTTTGTAAACAAATTTTCAATTTTTCTATTTTGATGGGTTGCTTTGCTATTCATTTTGGAAATGACCTTCAGGTTATGAGATATTATAATTTTTACAAAAACTACAGCACTTTATCTTAGTTATTATATTAAATTGCTTTAAAAAAACAGTGATTATATTCACATAAAGGAATGTAAATTTTGTAATGAAATAGTGATTAAGATATCCGACTACGTTCGGAACTGAGATTTTGCAAAAGCGTGTAAATGGATAATATTTATGAAATTTAGCATAATCCTAGATTGTATGTACGTATATAAAATTGGGTTAAGAATAGTATTACAATAAAAAATTATTTAAGTAGAATATTTTGACAAAATGAACTTAGAATGACCCATTTTCAAAATATTTTCCTTTTGTGAAAAATGCTTTTATTATAATAATATTTTGCCTGTATATAGCTCAGATCTCTGCACAGAGGCTCAACTATAATTTTTGAAATATATAACTTAGAAGTGGGTTTATCTATGTTTTACGAAAACAGAAGGGAGAAATTTTAAGAAAATACACCGATAATTATTTCAAATGGTTGTAACTCTGAAAATAATGCGAATTTTTCAAAAATCATAGCTGAGCCTTTGAAAAGAGGTCTGAGCTATATACAGGCAACATATTAATACAATAGAAGCATTTTTTATAAAAGGAGAACATTTGGAGAAAAGGTTATTCTAAGTTAATTTTTTGCCAAAATATTGTATTTAAATAAATTTTTTTTTATCATAATGTCCTTAAAACAATTTTATACATGTATTTATGAATTTAAATTATAAAGACTAAAAAAGACAATTCATTATAATGTGCTACATTTGTTTAAAAAAATAGTTTAAAATCATTTGCATCTCCAAAATTTTGATTTCAAATATTTTTAATAATTCATTTATTAAAAATTTTATTCTCCCTGAACCATTTATTATTGATATTATTGAGCTTAAAAATTCTGCTTTCATAATATCAAGTACTGCAAAATCTTTAATCAATATGTAGCGCACTTGTAAAATCCTACTCAACCACCTGGATTTTGAGCCGGCTGAATAAAAATTAACAGCGGATTGCAATCTTTCTGCGACAGCTCAACTCAAATCGTCTGCTGATTTGTAACTTTTTGTTTAATGAAATTAGAATATGGAATTTTAAATTATGTTATTACTAAAAATATTGTTTCTGATCTTTAAAGCGAATAAGGTTACTTCGATACCAAAAACCTAGGATATCTCCACAAGTATAAGCCATCATTTGCGTAATTTACAATAAAGGAAAAAGTACTTTTAATAATGTGCATAGATGCACATTCATTGGTTGTAAAATAAACAAGAATTATACAATAGGCTAAATATTGAGTCCGATTTGAGATTTAAGGATTGCACAGTAGGTTTATATCACAAAAAAATATAAAAGAAAATTGCTGAAGCAATTTTCAGTCTAGTTACGATGGCTGCTTAAGAAAAAATTAACAGAAAGGAGTTAATTTTAATTTCGTTCTGTAAAGCTTGTAAGGCATTAGCCCGTGGGTGATGCCTTACTTCTAGTTTATATTCATGACCTAGGGGTGTGGGAGAGAATTAAGAACCAGGCGTTGCCTTTATCTTAATATCCATTTATTAAGATCTTAACTTAAACACTAACAATGATAATATTTATATTTTAACTTGGTGGATTTGAGGTGAGAAACACACAATACGTATTACCATATAAGCGCGACCTAATCAATATATTTATCTTTACCACCTATTTCTCTAATCTCAGTTTATACACAGTTCCTAATATTAACTTGAATGATCCTACTTCTAAATCCTAGGTAACAGCTACACTCTCGAATTTTCAATGCAATTTCCTTATCTCGCGTGGAATGGTATCCACCTTGCTTGAATACACTTTCACGGATAGCTGATACTGGAATATTGGCTTGCTTAAGCTTACGCCCCAAAGCTCGACTGACACTAAGTACATATTTGGGTTTGGGGCCCAAAACCTGAGTTTTCACAGGGGGCTCGTATTATTCTCCGTTATGCCACTGCCTGTAACCAACGTTTCTCACATAGAAGACCTTTAAGATATGTAAATAAAACGAATTTTTTCTGTATTCCTTCATATGTTGTTTTTTGCTGTCTTATTTCTTCTTAGTTTTTTTACTATAGCGCTTTCAAACCTTGGAAGGAATTATAAATGTCCCTGTAGTTTAAAAACTTTCATACTGAATAAATTTCAATCCAGACATATCTCGTAAAATTCTAATAAAATTCATGTGTTCATCTGTCACAAAAATTCTGTCATCAATAATGTATTTATGGGAGTGATATTTGAAAGAGGATATTTAAATTAGTTTTTATCACATTCGAATCTGTGTTGTGATAAAAAAAAGGACAAAAAATGATGCCAAATATTAAACCTGAAAGAGATTTTTACATGTTTTTAGTTGTTAAAACTTTAAATAATATAATAAAAATTGTATTTTTTGTGGTTTGAAATGTAAACAACCATTTCTGAATTTATTTAAATAATTATACTAATAATATAATAGGAAAAACGAGATTCTATGAAAAACAAGAGAGACGACATTTCGAAAAGTATTCAAAGGCCGATGCCACATTATATTAAAAAAAAAAGAATCATTTTTGATGATTTTGAATGAAATTTTAGGGAACGACAAAGCTTTGAAGGTTTAACAAGAAAGAAAAATATTCGATATAAACTTTAATATATTCTGACGCTTCTATCACATAGAAGGTAATCTATTCTTAGCGCAGCATATTTCAGGATGAATCTATTTTTTTGCATTAAATGTTCTCCATATTTCATAATTTACACTTTAATATTATGTGGATTTCTAATTTACATGCTATTTTATTTTCTGAATATTTTTTATATATATTCTGAATGCTTCTTTTATTTCACTTTTGTTAAGGACACAGTAGGATTAACAGACATGAAACATATGTCTCTCTAATCTAGATATCTATAATAAAGACCGGAAATATCAGAGAGAAATTTAATGAGATATTTTTATGCGAAAATTCCTTTTCAATTTGCTTTTTGTGCGAAGAGAATTTTTAGGATTTCTATGAGATAAAATTAGTTTTAATCGAATGTGTCTAAATTTATCATTTTAAAATTGCAGGTCTTAAATATCAGGATAGCAGTTTTTAAGAGAGTTTTAATTGAAGTAAGAGTTCTTTAGCATTTTGATCTTGAATGATAACAAAGTTAAGTGCACAAATTGTAATTGAAGATGTGTATTTGTCAGAATTTGTTCAAAATACAGTCGAACCTCAATATAACGAACCTCCATATTGCGAATTTTTCTATATAGCGAACTTTTTCCTGGGACCTTGAACATTTCATGATTTTCTTTGTAAAATAACCTCTCAATAGCGAAGTGTATTTTCTATATAACAAACTTTTTTTTCTGGGATTCAATTCTTGTTTTCCCTTTTTTTTTAAAGTATTTCTGAAAAAATTTCAAGTTATTCTCCTTTTAACCCATTTTATGGTGGTCATAAATATTGAACTGGTTTTATTAGATATTATCTCACCGAGAGCAATAGAGCTCTGGACGTTTTATCCAAAAAAAGCAACCTTTAACCCCCCATTGTTCAATTCACTAGAAACATCTTGGATATCCTCTTTCACCCTTAGTGAAGCTGTCCCCGTGTTCTAATTATAAGATAATGTATGCTTAAAATTACTTGTATGCTTTAAGTTATAAAATGTCCTTAATATTCATTAATTTTAGCACAAAATTATTTTCTTAGAATTGAAAATACAGTGAACTCTTCAACATTCATTTTCTTGTTTTCTTTGCAGTTTTTCTTTCTTTCTTTTTGATGGGTAAGATATAAAATAAACATATTAATTTTAAAAAAGTATGAATAATTACTTTTTTTTTAATATATAGTGTTTAGGAATTTAAAATTAGTTTTATGCGGTTTATTAAGTATATTTAAAGATTAAACTCTATATAACGAATTTTTCATATAACGAACTTTTTTCCGGGACTTAGCGACTTCGTTATATAGAGGTCCGACTGTAAATGCAAAGAAAAAGTAAATATTAACTTTTCAATGAAGTAAATAATCAACTAATTGAAAAACCCTTCAAAAAAAATTTTTTTTTAATGTTTGTATATATTTTAAAGTAAATGTATTCACATGAAAATGTTTCACTTTGTAATGGTCGCCCCGCGGCGTTCATTAATGTGGGAAAGTCGGAAGGAAGATTAGCCATATTCAAAACAAATTCTATTTATTCCCAGTTATGTACAACACAAATTCTACAACCCAAGTTAAAATATCCCTCAAATACTAAATATGGAAAGCAATACCGAGGTAGATGCGATACGAGAAGCCTTAATAAATCGGATCATTTATATCCAGGCACACACTATGATACCCCCTTGCCCGGGGGTATCATGTCTTCATCCCCGCGATCTAGATTTGTAGAGATAAAAGATTAACCACTCGAACCTTCCATGATAAAGCTAGTTTATTTTCTCAATATGTATTAAGCAATGCAACACAAGTCTTACTTAGAGGTAATGACGTAGTTAACAATTCTTAGCAAATAGCGCATTAAATCCTACTCACTATCTTTATGATAAATTAACCTCCGAATCTTCATCTATAGCCGATTCCTTAACTATCTAGAGTCCACTCCATATTTAAACTTTAATAAGCAAGTTCTTACCGCTTTATTGCCGCAAGTTTTTTCTTTATAAAAACTACCCTAAATGAAAAGATATTTAACCTAAAGCGAAACTTATAATCCATTTTACGAAAAATAGTATAATAAACATTCCCACAAAATTTCAAAACGTTATCTGGTTTGGTTCTTAAGATATCATGTATCTGGTAAAAAGTTTCTTTCACAAAAACATAATTTTGAGAAAAACGCATTTAAAGTTTTATCTTACTGCCCTTTTGCATAGAGTGATGTTTTTAAAATCACTCTTACTTTATTTCTATTCCGTGTAAAAGAAAAAGAAAAACTGTTTTGGAAATAAAAATGTTCAAACTATAAGATTTTGAAATTTAAAAAAATGCCTTATGTAAACGAAAAACGGCATTTTCAAGATAAGCAGTCACCTTAAGGTATCCGACTACGTTCGGAACCGTGATTTTAAAAAAGCGTATAAATGGATAATTGTCATGATATTTAGTGTCACTTAGATTAGAATACATGTATAAAATTGTTTTAAGGACATCTTGACAAAAAAAATTATTTAAATACAATATTTTGGCAAAAAATTAACTTAGAATATTCTTTTTTCCAAATGTTCTCCTTTTGTGAAAAATGCTTCTATTATAATAATATTTTGTTTGTATATAGCTCAGATCTCTCTACAGAGGCTCAATTAGAACTTTTGAAAAATTCCCATTCTTTTCAGAGTTACAACCAACTTAAATAATTATTGGCGTTCTTTTTCTTAAAATTGCTCCCTTCTGTTGTCGTAAAATATGGATAAACCCACTTTTAATTTATATATTTCAAAAATTCTAGTTGAGCCTCTGTACAGAGCTCTGAGCTATATACAGGCAAAATATTATTATAATAGAAGCATTTTTTAAAAAAGGAGAACATTTTGAAAAAAGTTTATTCTCAGTTAATATTTTGCCGAAATATTGTATTTAAATAATTTTTTTTGTCAAAATATTCTTAAAATAATTTTATACATGTATTCTAATCTAAGTGACACTAAATATCGTGAAATTTATCCATTTATGCGCTTTTTTAAAATGACTGTTCCGAACGTAGACGGATACCTTAAACAATGCAAAATAGATGAACCACATAAACGCATGCAGATTTGTATAATGTTTAACCATTTGTTTTTCTTTCATCCAAATCTTCATGTATTTCACAATTTTCAGTAAAACTTGCATACATGACAAACTTCGAGTACCATAATAAAAAATATTTATACCCGTCTAATGAACTATCGTGCACGTTGGCAAATTTGCATGTTTTATTCGAATAAACCAATTTGCACCCCCCAACAACTAGAATATTAAATTTAATTATCACGCTTGTTTGGGGAAATTGAAGTTGAAGGAGGCATAATAATATGTAATGGAAATCCCTAGAGAATTTCTTTAGGTTGAGGCCAAGCATATAAAGCTCGTAATGAATTCAACTTAATCATGAAATGGGTTATATTTGCTTAATTTGTTACTCCAATGGAGTTGTAAAATCCTTGGAAAATTTAATTTATTAAATGTATTGAATTTATTTCGATATTTTGGATTTCTTTGCGATTATAATAAGTATTTTCGAAGTTAAAACCCATTTTTAAAAAATTCTTCTCAAATGAAATTTAAAAACTTTTATCGAATCTACATATTTTGTAAGGGGTTATCCAACTGAAAATTAGTTACGTTTAACATATCGTGAGTATCTCTGATTCACATTTCGGGCTCATTAATTATTTAAATATTCAGTTTGTTAATTAAGTTTTATAATATTTATTACAGGACTTCTTTAAAATTATAGTTATGAAATGTTCTACATTTATTGTGAAATATTGGTAGTTGTTGGTCATATTCAGGAAAGAAATTGTCTCTCAAAACATTAGTCAAGCATCTTGAGGCAAAAATAACATTTTTTTAAAAAAAAATATATGCACGTGACAAGCTTTAAATTTTATTAATATCTTTCTGTAATGAAAATGCGTAATATTTTAATTAAAAAGCTGAATTTATTATTTACACATCTTCACACTAAATAAGTGAACATAAATTTTAAAAGATCCAAAATTGCTTCAATTTATTCTTACAAAATATTTGTTTTCTGAAATCATTTGAAAGTATCATTGCTTCGGCAAAAATATAGTAGAAAACTCACTCGTTATAAACAAGCCTTACAACGTTCCAAAAATGGATCTCCAGAACAGTTCTATAGCAGTAACTCTGCTAAAAATTCTTTCTCTTATCGAAGTCAACGCACACGCAGATTCAAATCTCGACTGAGCTCTCTTCTGAACTGACTTGACCTTTATTTCAAAGATCATTTATATAGCCTGATGGTAATTTCTAGAAGGATAGATCCAAGAGACTTCTCGAGGATTCCTCGGGACTATCGCGTTTTTCACACTGTTTGTAACCAAGAGGGATAAAGTCGCTGATCTGGTTAACTTATTCGCACCTTCTATGATTGCCAAACTCTTATTTTTCAAGTTCACGTTTGGAAGCGAACTTTGCCTGTTAAAACTCAATTTTCCCACAAGGAGAGCATTGTTGTAAGAACAACAACATACGTGGCGTATTTCAATACTCTAGTTCATAGTTTGACCAGTCAGTCATTAACAAAACCTACAGCATTATTAATTCAGAAGATTTTTACATACCTTTAAAACTACTCAATAGAAAAGGCAATGAATATAAAAATTATTCATTTTCAATAAATATATTCCATTATTAGTGTGTTTTTAGCTTTTATTATAGTAAAAAGATATCTTTATTATCTATAAAACTGTATTTTTTAATAATTTCTCGTGTTCACTCTTTTCTATATTCATTAATCATTCGGGTTTCTTTTTTTCCCTTAACCTCGTAAAGTAATAGCTTGTAATGCACAAAAATTTTATAGAACCAGAAAATTCTTCCAACAGATAAGAAATAAGATTCAAAATAAAACTGCTTCATTTATTTCACGGCAATATCAGAAAATTGCTTTCATCTTATCTACCTTATTGTTATAATATTTTCTGTATGGTATAACACATAGCTTTGAGTTAACATTTACCAGACAAGCAACTAAGTAACTTTTGCATAAATTCAATACATATTTACCACAAACTACACACATTTTGGTCACAAAAAATTTCTATAGTATATTATTAAGTTACATAAAATAAATATTAATATTTAATGCATACACAATTCTATAAAAGGCCCATATAAATAAGATAAGATAATGATATAAAAATTC
Source organism: Trichonephila inaurata madagascariensis (assembly GCA_019973955.1). Classification (NCBI taxonomy): domain Eukaryota; kingdom Metazoa; phylum Arthropoda; class Arachnida; order Araneae; family Nephilidae; genus Trichonephila; species Trichonephila inaurata. Next base: position 203,675 of record BMAV01008509.1, read on the forward strand.
CATCAGGAAAAGAAAAGAAATAAAATTGATTAAATTCCATCAGAGTAACAAATCGTACGATCGCAAATACTAGGGAAAGTGCATTATTTGAGATTTGGTGTTTAGTACATTTTCACAGATAGCTCACAATAAACTGTATAGTGAAACTATACATGTATAAAAGTTATTTTTGATGAAAAGTTCTCTGTATTTTAAATTATTGAATACTAATAAAAATAACGGAACTGAAATTCGAAAACTTAATGTATTGTATGTGATATGAAATTTTTATGAAAAATATTATATTATGGTGAGTTTGAAAGCTGCTTATATGTCGAAAGGGTATTCTTACTAGAAATACTGTTTCTAAGCCAAAGAAGAATGTTCTTTCAATAATATTCGTGAGTAGCAGTAAACTTGGCAACAAATTTGGTGACAGAAAAAGATATCTTCAAAGTTTCTAGGATGATTATTTGCGAAGACAATTTTTAGAACCTCTCAGAAGGCTGTCTCCATTTTATATAAGGATGATTCAGAGAAACAGCATTAGAGTTAAACATCTGTCCGTTTCATTTGTCTCATGCAAAATTTTCATTGCGGTTTTAAATTGCAGGCTTTTCCTTATTGTGTAATTATTGAAAATGTATATTTTCCTTCTGCAAGAAAGTATATGCGAAAGTTACAGAATAAATAATTATAATCCAGAAGAATCTGCCTGTTAATAACAAATACCTTTTTCTATATTTGTAACCAAATATTAATAGTGGAAGGTATTTTAATTAGGGTTACAAATTAGGGCAAAGTAATTAAACTGTATAAAAGTATTTCGTTAAAAAGAAATTCAAGTATATCAATAAAAATGTCATTGCATAAAATGTTCATCAGATTTAAGTTATAATTTTATACTATTTCCATTGAAGAGTAAACTGAAGAATTAATTATTATTTCAAAAAAATAGTTCTGAACTTCTCCTTGTGAAAATGCCCCCCTAGGGTGCATTTCCCTTATATTATCTGCGTGAGCTAGAGGTGTAATGTCAACTAAAGAATGAAAAGTAGCCATACTCTCAATATGACTTTATTAAGAGCTATAACTTAAACTATGAACAGATAGATATTGATTATATATGTGAGAATCTACGATGAACAAACACACAATACAAGTATTACCAAACTAACCTTTCTCGGACCACTATCAATATCTAACCCGCCGAATCTCAATTTCAATAATAACGCAAGTCCTAATATTAAATAGTCAATCCTACCTTAATCTAATCGTAGCTCCGATACTAGGAAGTGGCGTCTTTACCCGAGTACAATGGTATGCACCTTGATCTAATGGATTTATCTTCGGAATAACCTCCGTTGGCCGTCCTTTCACAATTGTACCAATCTCTCACATAACATTCCCCAAATTGCCATCTCACTTACTGAAACTTCTGTTATTTAAAATCTATCTAATTTGCATTTTATCTTCAAGTTTCACTTCTTGGGTTTTGGTTGGAAAGAGTTGCCATTAATCTTGACCCCAAAAAGTACCCAAAGGACATATTAAAGAAAAGACGCGTGATCCCTTCACACCCTCTCAATCATTTAGATTTTCTTTTATTTTTTACTGTATTACATTTTTATAATATATATACATTATTTGTATTTCTATTACCACTGTATGTTGAATGAATTAAATAATCCTTATATTCACAAAATTTTTTCTCTTAAGTTTTAAAAACATTTTTTTTTAATGTTTTAGGAGGTTTTCATTTTTTGTTCAGATAAAAGTATAATACATCATATTTTTAGCTCGTTAGAATATAGTTGATTGTTCATTAACATTATACACTCTGAAGCAGCACACAATCTTTTGGAGATGAACCCCATAAATCTGAACCATTGTCAAATGATAAGGGCGCCCCCCTAAGTACCTACAAACTTTCACATCACTCTAATATAAGGACTTAGAGCCTAGGCAGAATTAGTAAAAAAAGCCTTACTGCAAGGCAAATTTTTAGTGGTATCACAGCTCGATGAAAAAGAAAACGCCGGTCATGAGCTTACAACCATGATTTCTAGTCTAACGTGTGGCCGCGATTAGGTTTACGGAACTGTGTGAATATAACATATTTAAAAAATTTCTTGTAGAATAGGTAGAAAACTATATTTCCAAGTAAATAATAAATAACTCTTCTTTATTGATATTCTTTATATGATTGTGGATTTAAAATAATCTTTACTAGACAAAAGAAAAAATTGTTTTTATTAAAAATGTTATAAATTTTAGAGCTTATAGGAATGGCTTAAAATACAAAATAGATTTATTCTCGGGAAGTATCTAAAATGTAACATAAATCTTTCTTTTCGATATAATATAGTTATTGTGAGATGAATAAGAAAAATTCTAAATCAATTTATCTTAAAATAGATGTTATAGTGAAAAAGAATGTGTGTGTGAAAGTGTATTGAATGCATAAACTTTCTGAACGATTTTTTTAATCGTTAAATTATGTTACGCTAAAGATAATTATGAATTATATATTATATTAAGTACATCAATATTACGTTTAATGTATTTTCATAGCATACAACAAATATGCAAAAATCTATAATAAATTGTTTCTAAAATTAGTAAAGAAAAATTTCTAAAAATGGAAACAAAATATTAGCTTTTAATGAATTTCAAAAAAATATTTTTAAAATGTTTAGAAATACCACTGTCTGAAATACTCTATGTGACAATGAAAATGCAGTACCAAGAAACGGTGTCCTAAAAATTATGAAAGTTTCAGTTTGGGCACACTTTACCGAGTAATGTAAGAGATGTGAATCACTCAGTTCTCCGGCTCACATTAAGGTATCCGACTACGTTCGGAACCGTAATTTTGCAAAAGCGTATAAATGGATAATATTTATGATATTTAGTGTCACTTAGATTAGGAAATGTATATAAAATTGTTTTAAGAATAAAACTACAATAAAAAATTATTTAAGTACAATATTTTGACAAAAAAGGAACATAGAATGACCCATTTTCACAATATTCTCCTTTTGTGAAAAATACTTCTATTATAATAATATTTTGCCTGTATATAGCTCAGAACTCAGTACAGAGACTCAACTATGATTTTTTAAATACATTATCTTAGAAGTGGGTTTATCCATGTTTTACGACAGCAGAGGGGAGAAATTTTAAGAAAAAAAAGGCCGATAATTATTTCAATGGGTTGTAACTCTGAATATTATGTGAATTTTTCAAAAATCAGAGTTGAGCCTCTGTACAGAGGTCTGAGCTATATACAGGCCAAATATTATTATAATAGAAGTATTTTTCACAAAAGGAAAACATTTTGAAAAAAAGATTATTCTGTTAATTTTTTACCGAAATATTGTATCTAAATAATTTTTTTTGTCAAAATGTCCTTAAAACAATTTTATGCATGTATTCTAATCTAAGTGACACTAAATATCATGAAAATTATCCATTTATGTGCTTTTTTAAAATCACGGTTCCCAACGTAGTCGGATACCTTAAGTAGGGTATAATGATAGGAACCTCCTGTATATTAGCACTAGCGACGAATTTAGCGGACTGTAATAAATTGTGATCTAAGACTGTGCTGCATCGGCTTCGAACTCCAGCGTCTGCTGAAAGAAAATTGATTCAATGAAAGTTCAAGTTCAATTTGATATATAATTGATATATTTCAATGCTGAAGAATATTTCAATATGAATAGAATAAGTTCACAATGTACAACACAGTTCACAAGTAATAAGTATGTTCACAAGTTAGAATTTTGACACAAGAATATTTCACAAAAGAATGTTTCACAATAGATTCGAATGCTTACATCTTAAGAACGATACATGCACTGACTGTTGCCACAAGACCACTTCTAAATGGAAGCGGCTCACTGCAACAGCTACCTAACGGCTTTTACTATTCAACATGTTTGCCTCTTGAACCTCAGAAGGGTTTCAAAAGGAGAGGCTATGAAATACACAATGATGAAATACAGATAATAATAATATATGATAAAATAAGAATAAAATAAATTAAATTAAAGTTCAATTTCTTGAGAGTTAGGTAAAAGATAAATCTTGTTTACATATTTCTGTGTTAATTAAGTCCGTATTTGGTATTTACACTCACACAACACGTACCTTTGGTCAGGTCCGAAAAATAGTTTATTAATTCGCCAAGAGTCCAGTTTAATGGAGCAGTTTGTTCTTCGATAATAACCATATTCCTGACTGAAGATTTGTTTGCCCCCACCACTTTGGACCCAGGTTTGCGCCCATGTAAATACCTCAGTGACCAGCGATACCAGAAGTACCGACGTAGTCTTAGAATCAGGTTCCATCTTTCAGAAAGAGCTACAGACCTTGAGGGCTGAGATGGTTCTGGAAACTGATGAATAGGACCTCCAACCAAGAAGCGGGCTGGAGTCAATGCGTTGAAGTCGGACGGATCTGGAGAGAGCTCTGTGAGAGGTCTTGAGTTAAGACAAGCCTCTATCTGTATTAATAGGGTAGAACACTCTTCAAAATTAAGAAGTACAGAGTTGGTTTCCTTTATTAGTAATTGTTTGGCACTCTTGATGGCTGATTCCCACAAACCTCCAAAGTGTGTGGGAGTATATGGAGGAATGAAAAGACCACTCAATTCCTTTGACAGTAGAAAAGAAAGTTTTGTACCTCTTTTCTTGCTGACACAACTCCACGAGCTTTCTCACGATGACTTGAAGAACCTTTTAAAATTGGATCCATTATTCCGAGATGATTTTGTTTCGGACAAGACCTTCTAGCAATGAAACGGACGTAAAGCAGCTAGAAATGTAGCAGTCGATAAATCCGAAACAGTTCAAGATGTACAGCCTTAGTAGCAGTACAAATGAAAAGACAAATGTAAGATTAAATTTTTGCCACACTTCGTTTATGAGCACATTTAGTCAATGGACCAGCAAACTAAGCCAGTACTCGAAAGGACGAATTTGCTGAAATCGGGATTGGTGGTAAATCACCCATTAATGGAGAAGAAGATCTCAGATTCATCTTTGAAGCAAATTAGACACTTTTTGAGCGTGTAACGAACTACTGATCTACCATCCACAAAACCAAAAATTTTTGTCTTATCAATGACAATGTCAGCCAGAACTCGTATGAAGATAAGTAATGTGGTAAAAGTTTATTACCTTTCTAGTGAACTCACATTTTGGGCAAAAGCATAGGATGTTTTGGTCATATGATAGACGCGTATTTCTGGAAAGTCTTCGCCTCCTACCCGAAGAACCCTCAGAATCACAAACAGGTTCAATGGAAGCAATTTGTTATCTTGCAAAGGGTTTCGGTATCAAGACATTTACCTCATTCGGAAATTCTGCTTGCTGAATCAAACGCAACAATAGTAACAACTGCAGTATGAAGTTCCGATGATTTCAAGTAACTAAACGTTCTTGAGACTGGTGAACGACCATTTTTATGAATCTCAAAATCCAGGCACAGACACGAACTAACTTTTTGTAAAGACGATATTCTGTCAATAAATTCTGGTAAAGGCAATAATTTTGGCAACACATGTAACAACGCTCTTTCTTCTCTTTCACAATGCATTATCCGAAAGGAGAACGTCTCGATTTTATAAGATGACGTTTCATTCATGGGCTGATTTAACCAGAGAGGCCCTTTAACTACTGATCATGAGGCCAAAAGCTGAGACGGCAAGAGTCCTCGGGTACCCAGATCGGCTGGATTATCAATTCCAGAAACATGACACCATTCAACTGATGGAATTGTTGTTTGAATTTTGGAAACTCTATTGGTTACAAATGGTTGCCAGCGATATGGTTCTGTTTTAGCCGTTAAAAGTAATTGTCGAATCCGTCCATAATGGTTTTGTGAATAGATAGAGAAACCCCCAACACTACTTGTAATACATTAGACAGCAACAACCAAAGCTGCGCACAGCTCAAGTCGAGGTAAAGATTGAGTTTTAAGCGGGGCAACTTGTTTTAGAAGTAAGAAGAGAGACACTGATGAAACCTCGATGCAATACATTTGAGGTAAATTGCTGCACAGTATGCTCTTTTCGGAGGAATCACAAAAGGCATGTATCTCAAGTTGAATGTATGAAGGTAAAGCAAGACACACCTCGGTATTTTCATTTTTTCGATAAGATGAAGTTCCTTTCGGAAGGCTGCCCACTGTTTATTTAAATCTCTTTCCGGGATTGGTTCGTCTCCATTCTAGATTTAATTTTGTTAAATGCCTTGTAAAAGCGATTTTCATAAAAACGACGCATGAGATCAAAATTAAAGAATTGATGATTCCATCGTATCTCAAAGGATTTTATTTCTTCATCATTTTGCACCACTCTTTAAGATTTTGATTTTCGGGGACCTCCTTGATCACTACTGTTTCACTGTTAGACTGCCACTTCCGAAGATTGAAACTCCGTTTCCTCATCATCTCCTTTAGTTGCCAGACGAGTTCAACTGCTTCCCTTTTCAGTCGCGGCACCACTTAGTAAAATCATCTACGTAAAATGATGAAGAGAAGAATGAAGCCAGCGATACCTTTCCTTTCATCAAGTGCAAGCCGAGTCAAGGTTCGAGTGGGAAAGATATGCGCCAGATAACCCATACGTGACAGTGGTTAACCTATATTCCTTCAACCGGCTCCTTTTGGATTATCTTTCCATAGAATTCTCGTTGCCAATTGGTATCTTCCGATGAGACCTTTATTTGACGGAACATCTTTTCCAAGCTCCGCACACACAGCTATTTGTGCCGCTCAAAGGAAAGCAGAAATTGATACATCGCTCCCGTTGCACTCGGGTCCAACCATTAGTAGATCATTAAGAGAATGCCCTTGTTGTTGATTTGGCTGATGCATCGAAGACAACCTCAATTTGTTGTTGTACTCGAATTCGTAGAACCGCGTGATGAGGAAGATAATATGCTTCCCTTTTAAAGGCCGTAGTCATGTTTAGAACAAGCTCCATATGCCCTAAAGTTAAATATATTCTCCATACAAAGTCTCTTTATATTGAGAATAAATGCAGGTTTCTGATTATGAATGTTCTAATGAATTGAATTCCGAATAGCCGATTCTCGAATCCTCAATTTAGATGGTGGTGAATGAAATGGTAATCGCACCACATATCGTCCATCCTCTTCTAACATGAGTTTCTATGAAATGATCTTCACATGCCCCTTTCTTCACTAGTTAATAAGCTAGCTTCAGGTACTGAATCTTAACTTCCAAAAGTTACTACTAATTCTTCAGTTACTACCTGGATGCTATTAACCGCAATTGAAGAAAACATCTCTTCAGAAGCGAACATTTCCTGCGACTATCCACCCTAAATCTGAACGAACGGCAAATGGTTTACTGTCCCTCAAGGAAAGAGATTGACCCTTAGCATTGGAAGAGCTATGTTACACCAATGAGAATATCGATAGGACCACTCTTAAAAAGTAGGGATCAGCTAACTTCAAATCACTAAAAAGGCTCAGACTGCTAGTTAATTCCAAACTGAAATGTGAAGGACCCACAATCTTATTAACTACATATACTGAAGTTAAGAAAAGGAAATATTAGATGTAAATGAGGAGTAAACTTAATCTCCGAAATACCATTAGTTCGAGTATCTGATGCTCCAAGACATGAAATGCGCACATGTGTTGCTCTAGGCAATCCAAGTCTTTCCAAACAACTATTAGTGATACAAGCCTGACTCCCGGGTCAAGTTAGCGAACACGACACAACTGAAAGTTCCACCGAAAGAATCATAAACATTGACTAGTGCAGTACATAGAAGCACCTGAGAATTGAATCGAACCCTGAACAAGAAGTCATACTTGGATTATTTACATTAGATGACTTGAGACTGTATCAAAGTATTAGTAGCATCAGACATAACTGGTGAAACACTTGCGCTGAAGCTGAAAGTACTGAATTATTAGCATTCTAGAATGGAAGAATTTGGCTCATTAGGAGTCATAAACAACAATGTGTGATGCGATTCTGCCATTTCGACACTTATTAGTGCTTTAACAAGCAGACTTCCTATGAAATTGAGTCAAACAATTGAAGCAAATATTATTCGATTTCACAAAAATTCACTCTTGAACAGAAAGATTTTGAAATGCATCACACTTATTTAAATTATGATTGTTTTGACAGTAAGAACAATGCAGTTGGAAACCTGAAGCAACTAGTGTTACTTCTTATTACTAATGTGTTTCTTTAACTCATAACCTTCAGTCATGAAAGCGATCTTGCATGATTCGAAAAAGAAATTTAAGAGCTCGCTGAGCGAAGGAATTTTTTCACTATCTAAAGACCTTTCCCACCAACCTCTTGTGGTTGAGTCTAATTTAAATTGAATGATAAACATTAGAATTATATCCGTTAAAATTTCGACCTTGAGATCTAAAGTTCCACACGAACGCATTCCTTAGTCGAATCGACTCAATCCTTAGAATTTGAGCATGGGATTCGATAGCGTTATCGGCGAAATATTCATAAGTTTTTTCATTAAAGAGCTCAATATTTCACGCTTATGAAAATATTCTTCCTTTTAAAAGATCCAGCAATCTTTGAAAATTACCATCTGTTATTGAAGTGACTGAACTATCTCTGAGCATCTCATTTTAAACCCTTTGGAGATATTGTAATTTTTGAGCACCAGTTACCCTTGATTATTGGTAACGGCTGCTTTGAAACAGATCCTTCGAGAAAGTCAACCATTCAATAATAACTCCAGAAAAATGTCGGAAGCGACAAAGTAGGAAGCTTAATTTCGGTTGAATCAGAATTTCTAGCATGAGTTACTTCCGTATTTTTATTTGTTTTATTTAGATGCGAGACCCCGTCTATCTAATAAAAATTCTAACATTCCCATGTAATGAACAGCTCTTGTTTTCAAGATATAACTTCACCTTCACATTAATATCCTAGCAAGGCTGTAAACAAATTATCAAAAATGGTTTTTCAATTTTCCCCTATTGTATCAAGTCTATTTTTCTAATTTTGAGCTCGAAGAATCCAATCTATTAATATCCTCTAACGTTTATTTTAAACGCGTTAGTGATATACGTTTTCTGGTTTACACGCTTTAACTTTCCGCTGGAACAAATTACTGATCAGAAGAATTCCAATTTTTATATAGCTATTTCTAATCTCAAATTAAAATAAGTAATACGTGCTTTTTCTTCATTCGGAATCCAATCGCAACGACTCACTACTCAAAGGCGAAAAAACCCAAAAAACAGAAAGAACACATAAATCTTCACAGAAATAAATCACATTCAAAAGTACTATATATAGCAAACGCACACACAAAAGTATTCAAATAATATGTTTTACAAATGAACTGACTCACCCCGACCTAACCATCCGAGAAAGCTCCCCTGAAGAAACCAATGGAGTAATCCACTCACCGGAAGAAACGTCAATAGCGTCACACACAAGTAACTCCTTAACAAACGAAAACACACAAATTTTGAGTTCAACAACCCAATAAAAACTTTAATGCTTAGATGCTCCGCTCGACGGACCATTAATTATGTATACAGCACCAGCGCGACGAATTTAGCGGACTGTACAAATTGTGATCTAAGACTAAAGGCATCGGCTTCAACCTGTGTCTGTTGAAAGAAAATGATTCAATGAAAAGTCCAAGTTCAATTTGATATAATTGGATATATTTCAATGCTGAAGAATATTTCAATATGAATAGAATAGTTCACACGCACAACACAAGTTCACAAGTAATAGCATAGTTCACAAGCACTTGACACAAGAATATTTCACAAAAGAATGTTTCACTATAGATTCGAATGTTTACATCTTAAGAACGATACATGCACTGACTGTTGCCACAAGACCACTTCTAAATGGAAGCGGCTCACTGCAACAGCGCTACCTAACGGCTTTTACTATTCGACACCTCCTAAATGAGTAAGTGTGGAAATTATTTTTTCTCAGATGACACGTTTAAGAGCAGAAAATACCTGGCTGCTCACAACAGGCATTTCCAGTAGACATACTATTTTACGAGGGATATAATGATAGGATTGAATAGGACAGGTTGATTCACACATCAAATCTCAGTACACACCAGACATTGTCGAGGCAACGGTAAAAAAAGGAGTAAAGAAATGTTACAAATTTTCAGGATGCTGGTGCAGCCAGAACGATGTCAGGACGTTTGGACAGACACATCTACCCATGTGAAATTTTGGCTGTACAAGTCGCTTCTGCCGCCATTTTATAGCATGGGCAGGACACTCTTAACCCTTCAACTGTCAAGTTATTTTGATGATTTGGGTACACAAATTGTCAAATTTTTTTTTAACCAAAGAACTTCTAACCTCTAACCTTTGTAGTCTTCAGTAAAGTACTGTCATCTATTGAATTGAGAGCACATTAACTTTTCCCGAGAACCAGTCGGGTTTTACAAAGAGATGAATCCGAAATAAATGTCTCCCGATATATATTCGGGTAAAACAATACGATGTACTCAAAATTACCCCCGAGTAATACCCGGGCGTGACATTTTCGAACACCAGTGCTGTGCCCGAGATTATACCGGGCATGACAGTTAAAAGGTTAATGTTTCCATTTTGACTAAAATTATTAACCTCTGATTGGTTGCTGGTCGCCTTCAATCGCATCGTTCATTAAGAAGATCATTGACTGCACGGCCTATACGACCCCTTGGTAATGGTACCAATAGGGTCGTATTCTCAGACGAGTCACGAATCTCTATCCAATAATAGTTGACATACAAGAGTGTGATGCCGAAATGCGGATAGGCTCAGCCCAACCACATCTGTGTAACCACCGCTGAGGATCAACACAGCATTATTGACAGCAGACACTCGTATTAAGATCCTATTCCTGGCACTATGATGACCCAGCATTACAAGGATGATGGGCTGAGTCCGATGATACCCCTTATTTCCCAGTGCCTCCAACGCCATTGCATCTAACACCATAACGTCCGATGGCACCCTACATACATCAACCAAAGTACTCCGTAAACCTTCAGAAATTTCCTTGTCTACCATTCCCTGATCTCTCATCAATCAAAAACGTCTTGTATCGGGAAGACCCCATAGGAAACCACTTGCATGCCCCTACACAGTTATATTATTCCGCGTATTCCGCACGTGAAATCCCGTCATTCCAGAGATGCTTTTTCTGCTCGCTAGCTTCCCGGGTAAAAGCGGCCTAGCCACTTCTAAAATACGGGCTCAACCGCTTTGGAGAACCCCACCCGACGCACAAAAATACGTGTGGTGCATTTCCGAAGCATCTCCAGAATGGCAAGAGTTTAAGATCAGACCGCTTAGAGGGTTAAGAAGATGAATTGCGCCGATTGGTTTTTCAAAAAGTGGAAATTGAGAACCATCTCTTCGGATGCCTTCCGTTCTCTAATGTGCTCTTAACTTATATAAAAATGGTGCTTCATGTCATACTCAGTCTACAATGGTCCTGTAATCTATTGAGCTGAGGTTGTTTTCACTCGGTAAGTGTTAAGGCACCATTTCAAAATACACATCACTTACTGTTCGTTACTATCCAGTGGCTTAACGTACATCACAGCAACCCCCGCATCGCGGGGGGCGCCAGGCTTCTAGGAGTCCCAAAGCCTGACTGCCGCTAAGTACCTGCCCTTTGTAAAATCAAACTTGGGGGCCCAAAACCTGACTTAGAAGGAGGGCCCAAATGTTCGCCGTTACGTCAATGTTACTATCCCTCCCTGTTTACCAAGTTTCTTCACTTAATGGCCACTGCTCCTTGGTATGGTTTTTTCAATGTTACGCAGTATAATTGAATTGTTTAAATATTGTTCTTCTGTTTTGTGTAATTTTAAAACAAATATGTGTAATATCCATCTGGATAAATAATTTTCTATGTTAATTTAAAAATATATTACAAATATATTCGGTTGTGATAAAATTTCCACTACCAATAAAGTCTTACTTTTTAAATTAAATAAAGTATTTGATTGATTTAAATTGTATAAATTCACACAATGTAATATAACTAATAAAATCCAAAAGTTATCATTACTTTTTAGACTTCCACAACAGATTTTCGCACTATCCCCGGTATCATTTTCAAAAATTTCTAATCCATTCAGACGTTTTTCATTTCATTTCAGGGATTTCGAATCATAAAATGCTCGAAATGAAATCAATACCGCTATCTTCTAAATTATATTTGCTTTGTTCCTTCATCGAAAACAGAATCCGAGATGAAAATACTTTTTGCATGCAAATTTCTTCAAATCCTCAATCTTGGTGAAATTAATTTGATTTTTAATTAATTTTTGCTTGCCTTAAAATTAATTAGCAGAATCCTCCTTCACATTTCAATACTTCTATTAGAAAATTGTTTTTTTATTAATGAAATTCTTGACAATCACAGACAGGCTTTTGTCAACAAAAGGGTTTATTTATTTGTTTATTTATTATTATTTATTTTTAAGAAAACTATTTCAATATTTGCTAGATAAATTTACGTTATTTGTATTCGCTGATGTACATGACTGAAGAAAGAAAGTTCTTCCGTTTGAATATTTCAAATGGAATTTATTTAGCGTTACCGTAAATGCCAATTTCATATATTAACGCTGCGAATTCTAGCATATTTTTTCACGGAAACTCAATTGAATTAACTAGTAATTTTTATAGAGATATACTTCCGTATATCTCATGTGTAACTATATTTGATTAATCAAGTTAAAGAAAGCTGTTAAACTTTAATTTTAAGATTATATATATAGTTATAATGTTAAACTTAACTTCTGGAGCAGTAATTTAATTTATTTTTACATTGTACCCCATTTACTTTACAAAAAATTGTTTAGTTTTAAGAACTTTCTGAGATTAATTCTCGGTGGAGAGTTCGCTGTACTTTGCCACTTTAGTTGAGACTCCTTTCATGTTCAACAGGAAAAAAATTAATTTTAATAATCTAAGTGGTTTGTCGTATTAACAGAAATAAGGAAATGAAAAAAATAAAAATCTGCTCTGTAAGATCTTTTTAAATTTTTAGATTTCTAGATTTCCGGATATTTTATTATTTAAAACTGTATCATATATATTTTAAAGAAGTATACGCGCAGGAAGATAAAATTAATAATTATTCTAATGGCTTAAGCTCAACACATTCTTATATTTTCTATGCACATTTATCACATTTCTAATCATATATGCATAAAAACGTATTCCTAAAACTATCTGATTCAAGAATTTTCAATTCTGAAAACTAACTACATATAAATTTGGTGTAAAATCAAACAAATTCTCATAAAGCGTGTGTTTATTTGATTAAAACAAACTAATTTCCATAATTGATTTCTTGATATTTTTTTTTAAATATTCCTCTTGTTAAAAATCATTTTAAACCATTTTTACATATTGATTATTAAATGTTTTATTCTGTTGAGTGTTTATATTTTTTTTCATTACATTACATCAACTGTAATGTATATTTTAGACTTCTCGATGTATTATTTTTTCCAATGGGCTGTGCATATTAGCAACTAAACCCTTGCGGACACGGTAAGTCTTCAAGAAAGGAGGCAATTTTATTGGTGACACCGTCTAGTGGATTCTTCAGTTACCAAACTGTGAAGTTTGTATCTTTTATTCAATCCAAATTCTCGTCGGATGCTATTGATATGATTTAATTGTGCAGAGAGTACTAGAGCCAAATTGATACTCAAGGGATTTTTTACATGCTACATAATCATATAATAGCGTGCCTACGATTTTCGCAACCAGAAAATCTATCGTACCCAGCTGGGATCAAACCCGCAACCTTTTGCCTACGAAGTGGCAAGCTACCTCTAAGCCTTTAGTCGTTCGGTCAACAAAACATTTTTGAGAATTCAAAATTTATTAATACTGTTAAGAATATGAAGAAAAACTTAGTGAATTCAAGCTTTAAATATTTTTCAAGCATATAAGGGATTAGGAATACAATTTATTACGGTAAATATACCATTATATTTACCGTACTCTACTAAAAAGATATATTACTTACCTAATATTATGAAAATTTGCAAACAGACGTTAAATATAAACATGTGCAACAGAAATTGCTTTTATATGCGTAGGGTTATATGTAAAATTTGGAAAAATGTATTTGTAATCATTTATTTATCTTACAAACATGCTAACAGTTTAAATTCTTCACAGACACATCTAAACTAAACAATATATTAAATTTTAGTATATTTTAGTGTGTGTGTGTGTGTGTGTGTGTGTGTGTGTGTGTGTGTGTGTGTGTGTGTGTGTGTGTGTGTGTGTGTGTGTGTGTGTGTGTGTGTGTGTGTGTGTGTGTGTGTGTGTGTGTGTGTGTGTGTGTGTGTGTGTGTGTGTGTGTGTGTGTGTGTGTGTGTGTGTGTGTGTGTGTGTGTGTGTGTGTGTGTGTGTAATCATTTATTTATCTTACAAACATGCTAACAGTTTAAATTCTTCACACACACACATCTAAACTAAATAACAATATATTAAATTTTAGTATATTTTTAGTGTGTGTGTGTGACTCTAATAAAGTGTTTCAAAACATAATTTAAATTCATTAATTAGCTTACAATACATTCATTCCTAAAAATTTTCCTTAATATCATCATCCATTTGTATATTCCATTCAAAATATAATTTCAAGTTTGTTATTCCTATGAAATGAATTAATTCTATTGCAAATAAATTCTATGGTATAAACTATACTTACTATTTACGACAATGATTACTGAAGTACTATAAATACATCAAATTCCAAATAAATATTATTGTAACTCTACAAATATGTCAGTTGTCTTTTTCTTAATGAAAGTTTAATAGTATGTTAAAAAAATAATTTAAAAATAACGTTATTATAATGATTGAGACAGAAAGGTACACAGTGCAAATAGGAAATTTGACAATATGTTGGGATTAATTTAAACGGGCCGCAAAACTTTCTTAAGGGTTACCAGAAGAAAATATTGTAAATACTGTGTGTTTCAGAATAAAATTACTAATTCGGTTCCCTATATTTTAGTTCACCCCATAGTTTTTTGTCAAGGCTTCATGTCTTATCGTTGACCAGGTGTGGTGGTTACGAGTGGGAATGCCAGTTTGTGTCCTCCTCGACACTTGACGGTTTAAAATTACGAGGTTCGTCGTTAAAAGACGTCGTGTTGCTTTGAAGTGCGATGTTTACAAAACTCTCTCACTCATAATTGGTCTTGTATAAATTAACACTCTGCAAAATAATACGATAATGTGATGTTCAGGGTATCCGTGCTTAAAGTGTCCAAAAGTTATGGCTTATTATTACGGAGCTACCCATCAGAATGTAATAAAATGTTCATCCGTGGATTGGAAAACTCTTCGAGATTTTTTGGGTCTAATCAGATTGGCTGCACGTGCACGCATTATTTGGCAGTCGCAGATGATAAATTTGTTACACTGACTTCATGTGTACGTCACAGAAAAAGGTACTGTGCATACATTGGTTAATTGAATTTAAATCAATCACGCGTGTACAGTGACGTGTTCGAACAGAGAGAGAGAATGGAGTGTTGATCTTCCGACATCAAAATCTATCTACCAATGGGAAAGAACTTTAAAGAAGACAGGAACTTTGGCATCTCAAACTGGCAAGTATCCTTAAGTTTTCGTGATAGAACACACAGTTGATCATGTGCGTGATTCATTTTGTAGGAGTCCTGATAAGTCTATTAGGCAAGCCAGTATTCGGTGTATTTCTTTTTATCCATCAAAAAAAATGTTTTAATCGTATTACCTAAAATATTTAAAATAAACCAGACTTTGTTCATGATTTATAAAAATACAACCATTAAATTAAGTACGAAAACCTCCACAGATTCAAAACGTATGATTTTCCTTCCAAAGCAAAGACCCACGAAAAAACAAGGGGAATTCAAAAGCAATTTAGACAGTTAATAGAAGAAAAACTAAATCGATAACTTGTCGCAGTTTTGAAATGTTCAACAGGCAGGCGAATATCGATGCAAAACGTTACATTCTCCATGAAAATATCAGCATAAAATACAAATAGCATTTTCGGTCGTCGTTTATTTGAAAAATGATCTCTGATAAAACTGCGAAATAAAATTTTTGGAGAGCGGAAACGGCAAAGAGCAGTTTCAGATAAATTTCGATACGATATTGAGCGTTGTCATTCGATCTTTTGTAAAGAAGTCGTTAATTAGTATGCCTATTTTGGAATATATTAAAGAATTTGAAATGAACTGAGGTTATTAAATATTTTGCAAAGGTGACCAAGTCTTTGAAAGTTAAAAGGAAATGACTTTTATTTTATATTTTGTGAGGTTTTTTATTATTCTAAATGAAGAAAAAAAAATGGTAATTATTATTTTATTTATTTATTTATTTTGTTTTTGTTTTTAGTATAATAATCTTAGCATGAATTCGCAACTTTGTCGAATATATAGACATGCTTACATACACTTCTAAAATACCAAAAAAAATACATTAGTTCGACGTCATATCAAATCATAACCCTGCTTAATGAAGGGACATAAAAATTAACTTTAAAAGCTTAAGTCATCAGTTTTTATCTTTTTATGGATCATAAAAACACTTTTTATAGATCATGAAAAGGAGCAGTAAGTTAGCAATAGATTTTAAATGTTTTCACAGGTATATAATCTCAGTAAATTAAGTTTATTTCTGTAACTTAATAAGCACTTAAATATGCATTTAATCATGAAAATATTTCGATTCTTAAAACAACTACAATTAGAGTGTTACTTTTTTTTCTCTTTACAAAAAAAAAACAGATTTTTTCTTCTTTTTTAGATCTAATGTCATATAAATTAAACTGTACAGTTGGGGACAGTTTTCTGATTTCTTTCATTTTTATTTTAATTTTATTCTGAAGTTAAATGAAAAGTAATGTTCTTCCTCCATCATATGAATCAATAAATCTAAATATATTCCGATGCTTTCTTAATATTTCAGTCAGTTTAGCTGATAAATAAACAATTATACATGTAGTTAAATCTGAATTCTATATCAATAATAAATTAGAATTCTATTATAAATAAGAAACAAACGTATGTTATGTGAGTGTTTATTTTAAAATGGTCTCATATTATAAAAAACCAGTTGTTGTTTTTTTTTTTAAATTTTGAGTAAATATTTTAATAGCAGACGATTATATAGCAGTAAATGGAGCGAATGTGATATATTACAAATACTAAATTATTAAATTGAAGCAAACTATATATAATGTACTTACACATATATCTTTAAAAACTTCCCTAATCATTTATTTTACTTATTTAAAGATATAGTAATACTTTTGAGAGAGAGATTAGTAACAAAATTGAAGGATAAAAAATATTTTATATATATGTTTGTTTCTTCTTAAACTTTTTTATTGAAAAGCCTACTTTTTTAATTTTTGAAAACTTCGTTTTGGAAAATTGATCACGTTCAAAAGGTTTATTTTTTCCCACTTTGTTACAACTGTATGTTTGTTCTCTCTTTAGAACAGGTTTAGTAAAATAATTGAAATAAGATGTGAAACTTTTTCTCAAAAAATAACTATAATCAGAAGAAATAATTTTATAGGGAACTGAAATATAACAGTCAATATTTATAAAAGATATTTTATATTGAAAACATTGCATTAAATAACGTTAGCCATAATTGCTTATAATAACATTGATCATGAACCTCTTAAAAATATATTTATCTTAGGGCAAAATAAAAAAAAATAAAAACCTCCTATTTACCTCCTCCTCATTTAGAATTTTTTTACTTCGCATGAATTATGAAATGAAAGGAATTTTTCTGGATTAAATTCAGATATTGTGCTGACATTTTAATAACAAAAAAAATTTATCTAATTGTGATAAGAACTTTATACTAGAACAATGAAAAAATGCGTAAGTACTTATAGGAAACAAATATCCTTTTATTAAACACCAATGTAAAATATACTTATTAATCTACAAGATAAAGTCCGAAAGTTTGGGACCTTGGCGTCTTGGATTACAATACACTTTTGCCGTAATCCTCAACTTCTTGAATCACTGTCGGGGGCCTTCTTTTGCAATCACCCGCAAGGCTTTCTGTGGGTTTTACCTCTGATTACAAAAAACGATGTCCAGGCAGAATTTTTTAATGGTGGAAATAAATAAAGTTCACAGGGACCTAAATCCGGTAAATAAACGAATGGTATCAGGTTTGACAAGAAATTTTATTACCATTTGCAACCGATGTGCAGGTGCACTGGCATACTGGCAAGCAGAAGATACCATCGTCCACTTTATCGCATCTGAGGCCATTTACGACAAATGGACTGCATCAAACGAAGTAAAATGTATACATAACGAGAGAGATCCCTGTTCAATGTTCTGCCCCCTGGAATATATTCTCAATGAGCAATTCCTGCATAGTAAAAAAAGTTACCCCTATCATGATTTTCCCTTTCCTGTGATCTAGCTAGAATTTTTTCAAGGAGAATGACTTTCATGTCGACATACCCCATTTGGGCTGAGTACCAAATAAATAGCATTTAGTTTCATCACTTTTATTACTATCTGGTTCAAAAATTAGATCCTTATCAGTTTTGTCTACGAATTCAGCCGATACTATCATTCATTTCTCCTTTTAATCAGAGATCGAAATACTGGAAACAATGCACTGAGACACTTGTTGCGTGTTAAGATTTTCCATCCGAATACGCTTGCAGTTAATCTGCTTTAAGGTATCCGACTACGTTCGGAACCATGATTTTAAAAAAGCGCATAAATGTATAATTTTCATGATATTTAGTGTCACTTAGATTAGAATACATGTAAAAAATTGTTTTAAGGACATTATGACAAAAGAAAATTATTTAAATACAATATTTTGGCAAAAATTTAACTTAGAATAACCTTTTTTCCAAATGTTCTCCTTTTGTAAAAAATGCGTATATTGTATTAATATTTTGCCTGTATATAGCTCCTCAGACCTCTGCACTGAGGCTCAACTATGATTTTTTTAAAAATTCACATTATTTTCAGAGTTACGACCATTTGAAATAATTATCGGCGTATTTTCTTAAAATTTCTCCCTTCTGTTTTAATAAAACATGGATAAACCGACTTCCAAGTTATGCGTTTCAAAAATTCTAGTTGAGCCTCTGCACAGAGATCTGAGCTATAGACAGTCAAAATATTAATACAATAGAAGCTATTTATATAAAAGGAGAACATTTGGAAAAAAGGTTATTCTAAGTTAATTTATTGTCAAAATATTGTACTTAAATAGTTTTTTATTGTAATACTATTCTTAACCTAATTTTATATACATTGTCTAATCTAAGTTATGCTAAATATCATAAATATTATCCATTTACACGCTTTTGCAAAATCACAGTTCCGAACGTAGTCGGATCCGTTAAGTGAATGATTTTAGAGGTACTTTCAAGAGTTTAGCAACCATCTTTGCAAACACACTGAGAAACCAAATTAACATTTTCCACTCTCTGTCAGGTTGGCCAGAGCATTCATCCTCAGTGGTGAATTCTTGACCCATTTTAAAACGTCGGTACCTGCAATGATCCAAATGGTCAAAGTCGATTTCTCGGATTATTTCCCATGTTTTGGTACTTTTGGCGTTTTTCCGCATTTAGCAGTACTTCAAAAGGAAGCTTCACGTAGAAAGATGGATACATGCATACGTTTGTTTACACTTGATTTTTTTTTAATAGGGCAGATATCATGGAATCACACGACGAGTATTAAGTGGAGTTAAGGTTCGAATCTGAAGCTCGCAATTGTAACTTCTCGACAACTATAATATATTAAAGAAAACGCTATGCTATTTTTTCTAAGAGCGTGAAACTCATTATGTTTTATTTAGAACAATATGTACAAGTTTATAAACTAGTAAATAAGATTTTATTCGTAATAAAAGTTTATATCTTTCTGTTTTTATTGTATTCATCAATTCATGAAAGAGTGATTTCTTAAGAATACATAGTTATCACAATAATGATATATCTAGATGTATTTCGGGAACAATGCCATTAATAAAGAAAATTGGTAAATTTAGTTTTAAATTTCAACTTTAAATTTTGGTAAAAAAATGAAATTTTAATTATTCCCTTTTCTCTGGACACTTTGTAATTAAACATAAACTTTAATTTTACCCTGGTCCCCGGCCTCCGTCCCAATTTTAAAAACTTCCTGGGGCCAACCAAATTTTTACTAAAGCCCCCAAATTTTTTTGAATAAAAATCCTCAAAAGCCTTGGGGAAAAAAAGGGCCGCCCCCATCCCATGTTGTTTCTTGGGGCTTATTCTTTCCCCTTAAAACCCCCAAACCTTTTAAACCCCCTTTAAAGCAAGTTTCTTTGTTTTCTCTCAAAGGAGTTAATGACGGGAATTTAAAATCAAAGAATAATTTTTAAGTTGAAATAACCCTTTTGGGGGGGCCCATTTTTTTCCCTTTTTTGAATTTCGCGTTTTTTATTTTTTAAATTAAAAATTTAAAACCCAGCATATAAGGAAATATATTTTATTTTTCCAAATTTTAGCTTTACATTTAAATCTTAGGTGTGGGAAGAATACTTACCAAGGAGCCATTCATCGTCTTAAAGAAAATTTGATTTAATGGTGATTATTTGCCATGAAAAGATGAGAAGCACGTTGCAAGGCACTAGGGGACATCACATTCCACTCACATGCAGCGGTTCCTCTTTTCTTGGCCCTTTCTGCTATATTTCCTACATCGTGTATAGTTGGAAACAATCTTCGGCACATGATTTCTCAGACAGGTTAAGGACACATCATCCAGAGCTACATACTTCTTTGCTTGAAAGTTAGACGGATGTCGTTTCCTTTTTCTTGAGGAATATCCGTCTAATACCTGGCCAGCCAATGCGATACAGAATGGTAACTAGTCTATACTTATGTTTCTTTTGTTCACTTGTCACAGTATGAAAATATTTATGATGGCAAGATCAATAAGAAATAAAAGATTAGTATGGGGATTAGTCTTCCCATCGCTATAATAGCAAAGCCAGGTAATTTTTAAAAGTTTTGCGCTTCCCAAAGGGGTTTTTTTTAAGATCGTAGGGGTAAAAAAATCTTCCCAAGGCCCTCGAAAGAGTTAAATAAGAACATTTTGATTTTGTTTTAAGTAATCATATAAGTAAGTAATATATGTTAAATGTCTTAATTGTTCTAAGGAATGCTCAAGGGTGCTAGATATCCCTTCAAATTTCCTACGTAGGATAATGAATTGAATCATTTTTCTTTTAACAAAATTAAAGCACAAAACTTTTGTTTAAGGGTTCAAAATCCACATATTTCATATTTTGAACTCTTAAGATCAAGTTTCTTGTAAATTTAATTTATTTCCCTAAAATTATGTACAAAAAAAATTACACATACTCAAGTAATGTGGGATTCAAGTTCCTAATATCCACTATATCCAAAAAATCAATATCACTAAATATTAAAATCTTTTATTCACTCTTTTTCATAGCACATACTGCTATCAACTGCGTCCCAGAGAATTATTCTTTGGTATGACATGCTTGTTTATCAGTGAACAGATGTTTTTGTGAACGAAGAAAGATAAAAATTGAATAAATTACAGTTGCGGGTAATGTTTTACAAAGCACTATGTTTGAAAGTTATCGCACATACAAAAGCCGAAAAAATTTGATTTATAGCTGTGTGAAAGTCATAAACCTAAGTGTTGTAATGTAGATAAAAAAAATAAACTGTTTTGTGCGATAGTTGAACAAAAAATTGCGTAAGGAAAAAGAAATCCTGTTAAGATACAAGTCAATGAACACGTTTTAGATCATTAATAAATTTAAAAAAATCTTTTTTAAATTACATATTATAGCAGAAAAATTGAAAAAATATTATTTTAAACTACGAGGGTAAGTTGAAAAATAAGTTTCCCCTGTCGACTGTGGTCAGAGTTGTGTATGAAAGTCAAAAAATAGAATGAGACATTAAAGCTATGACATACCTTTATTTTATTATTCTCGTACGAGTACTTTGAGACATTTGTCATATCGCTTGATAAGCTTCAAAAAGTCTTCCAAGAAAAAATCAGGGCTTTGCATATGGAAGAAGCGTTGAACGGCTATGGGCGAAAGGCGACACAGCAGGAAAACGCGCAAGTCACCGATACACCATTGGGTAGAGGTCACTGCAAATCAAGCAGATGGCGCTGTTGCAGTGCCTGCGCAAAGCGGAGACCAGCCTCTCATTTGAGCCCCGGTAGGTATGGAGAGAAGGTGCGTTTTGAATTCGTGGTCAAAGGAGGAAGTGAGAGCGGTTATCCGCTATGAATGGGCACGTGGAGTATCAGGAACAGAAATTCATAACCACCTCGTGGAAGTCTATGGGCCAGGTGTGATGTCGAAGCAAATGGTGCAGAGATGGTGTCGCACATTCAGTGATGGACGTCAGCAAGTGGAGGACATACCGAGAGCTGGACGGACGCGCACGGCCACTACAAATGCAAATGTCGGGAAGGTGGATGACATGATTAGAGCGAACCGGCGTATCACCATCGATGAAGTAGCGGAAGAACTTGAAATCTCACATGAGCGAGCTCAAAACATCATCCACGACATTCTTCGATACAGAAAAGTGTCAGCACGATGGGTGCCCCGACAATTGACCTCGACACACCAGGAACAACGCATGGCGGTCAGCCTGGAACATCTCGTGCGTTACCATGAAGATGGCAATGACTTTCTGTTTCGGATTGTGACGGGGGATGAAACGTGGGTCCACCATTTCACGCCGGAATCGAAGGCCGCATCTATGGAGTGGAAACATCCGCCATCACCTGTCCGAAAGAAGTTCAAGACAACTCCCTCTGCAGGTAAAGTTCTCCTCACAGTTTTTCAAGGAGTTTTGTTGCTGGACTTTTTGGAGGTTGGAACCATCAATGCTACGCGCTACTGTGACACCCTGTCGAAATTGAAAGAGGCGATTCGGAAAAAGTGGCCTGACCTTCTCACATCTGGCGTTCTGCTGTTGAATGACAATGCCAGACCACATTCGGCGACTGTCAAAGCAAAACCATATTGCAACTCTTGGTTGGGAGCGCCTACACCATCCGCCATACAGTCCTGATCTCGCACCAAACGACTTCCATCTGTTTCCGGCTTTGAAGAAAAATCTCGGGGGAAGGCGCTTTGAAAGCAATACGGAAGTTAAATAAGCCGTTCAACGTTTCATCCATATGCAAAGCCCTGATTTTTTCCTGGAGGGCTTTTTGAAGCTTATTAAGCGATATGACAAATGTCTCAATGTACTTGGTACCTATGTGGAAAAATAAAGGTATGTCATATCTTTAATGTCTCATTCTATTTTTTGACTTTCATACACAACTCTGACCACAGTCGACAGGGGAAACTTATTTTTCAACTTACCCTCGTATTTGCCTGTCAGCAATGTCTGTAATTATACGAAATTTCAATTTGTTCTCTGGTAAAAATTTTAAAATTGGAAAAATCAATCTACGAATTCTACAATTGCTTTATACTTTTGCTTAACGAAAAAGTATATAAATGTGTGATATCATAAATACATTATTTTAATTTATCATTATAATGAAAAATTATATATATGTAATAATTTCCTTGTATGTAATTGCATCACAATTTAGAAAACTTGCTAGATTTTAAAATGTATATATATGGGATTCACTTTTTTCCTATATATGTTTAAATATTAAGTATATTTTTCTAAAATTTTAAGAAATTTTTAAATAAAAAGTTTGTTAATTTATTGGTCATATTTTAAAATTTTATATTTAGCAAGATTCCTCTAAATCATCAAGCCAGATCGGCCGTCTAATAATCCCTTGGGATTATTTCAAAGGGAAATCCGTCACCCGCGCAAAACGGGCTGGGCGGCGGATCAGAACTCGATTAGACTTATGTTAAGTGTGTGCCCGTTTTTGTGATGTAACGTGTATATGTTTAAATAATTATTAAAACTAATAAATTTGTTTGGCCAAATCAAGGCGTAATTATTCAAATGATGCAAACTTTACTTATTTTAATAGATAAAACGTAGTATATTCCCACATTTTGTTGAAATTAATTTACTATACAAGGAGGAAAGTATGATATTTTAAGATAGAGTAAGTGGACGCGTAATATGTGTCGAACGAAATCGCATTTTGCCATTTTAAATAGAATTGCCAACTGCTACAATACACATTGTAGATCCAAATAGATTTTCCGGATAGAATGTTATGATATACGTAGTTTCAGTTTCATATGAAAATTCCTCTGATGAGACACAAGTAGTAAGGCAAGTACACAAGTAGTCACTGTGGCTGGTTCTCACTCATTTTCAATTAATCTTTATTTATTTCTAAGGAAATCTATTTTGTTAATCGCTTGATTCAAGAATCTCCTTTTGAAGAAACCTTGATACGCAGATTAATATTGCAGCTGAAAGAGATCTGAAGTAAGAAGATAAAGAGACGAGATAAGTAATTGTAAGAGGATAAGATTGCGATTGTAAGGTGTAATAGGGAATGGGAGAGTAGACATTACTTTGATTAGAATCTTTCAGTTGGAAAAAAACGCATAAAAAAGTTCTATAGAGCCGTATAAATGTATCCGGTTTATTAAGAGATTGAACCTGAGTAGCTGTGTCTCTAAGCCGGCTGTTTAAGTAAACTGAATTCTCATAACTTTTAGTCCTTATAATTTTTAGCATATTTACTAATAAGATATTGAGATTAGAGTGAATAAGCGCTGTTGATAATTCACATTTTAATGAGTGTTCATACAAACGAAAGTTCAATAACGCGCTAAGCAATGCTGCTGTTCCCAAACATGTTTTTGAATGAAAAAAATCATTGAATATTGAATTCGACTTGATTTGTTCTGATGGTAAATGGCTATATAACAGCATATTTGATAGACTACCTATTGCAAATCTCTTTGACGGTATAAAGAATATGTATTATATATATGAATGCAGAATGGGACTGCTTTTCAATAGCTTTCCTTTGCTACCTTTAGAGATCTTACAAATTTTGTCACAGTTTTGTTACAGTTGTCTTGATTTTAAGTGTACACAATACCGTACAAATTTCAAAAATACTGTTTTTTTGCGCCCATATTATTGGGAAGCTTGTCAAATTTCAGATCTGATAACAAATTAGATTGTAAGATATTTGGCTTTGGTTTCGGTTTCATTTTAAAGCAATGTCCACTCTTAAATTGAATTAGTTAAAAATATTTTTGAGCACAATCAACTCTTTCAGTGGGAAATGGTTACACTTTCAATTTTCATTACTAAAATCATTTTTGCTTGATTATGTTTTGAGTATTGTGAGTTCTCATAGTTACTTAATTAAGACTGATTTCAAGGCCAATTTTTATTTTAAATAATAGTTTATATAACTTAGAAGATTTAAAATATTAATTTTTTCTTATTGAAAAAATACCATCGCTAAAACGTTCTCAGATTGCTATGAGAAACAATACTTCGAAGAGATGGAAATCTAAAATCTAAATGGATTCTAAATCTAAAAACCCCCTCAGCTTATACTGCAAATAAACTTCCTGACAGAAGTATTCTGAATTCAAGTATTGAAAATAAAACTGAATATTTCCATGATGTACTAAAATACGTTATTGTAAACATATTGTAGTACTATATGTTAAATATTTTAAAGTTACGAAACCAAAACTCAAACTTGCCAAACTGCCCCAATTTATATCTGAAAAAGTTATGTGAAACCAGTGGTTTTGTTTGTTAGCACTTTTAAATTTTTACAAAATGCTTAGTGTTTCAAAACTTTTTTAAAAATTTTGGTTTGAGGGGGAATAACCTGCCCCTTTATAACAAATGCTAATATTAAAAATATATTTTGAATTTAAAAAAACCATGTTAAGTCATATTTAATTAAAGTAGTATTTTAATGTAGAACTCTCTCTCTTAAGGTTAGAAAATAACATATTAATAAAAAATTAGAGCTTTACAGTCATCTTTGGATTTTCCTTTATGACTTTACAAACTTTTTAAATATCTTTCTCAGGTTTTTAATTTTGAAAATTTTAAAAATTCGTTTGGCAAAGTGTTTGTAAATTTAAGTTTAAATTTTATGCATAAGGAACTGCTAATATCAAGGTGAACTTTTAATTGAGCTTAAGTTGTTGACGTTTTCAGAAACTGTTTTCCTATCTTGTTCGAATTTCAACCTGAAATCTAAATATCACTTCGCTTTAATAACAATGTACAGATTTAAGAAGTTTATATACTTAAATATAACCTTCAGTTAGAAAGAAACACCAGGAAAAAAAACAGATCCGTAGAAATAAGAAAGAATATATTTTGATAGGGTTTTCGAACTGGGGTACGCCCCCAGGGGTGATAACGCTACGAGGGGGGGAAATATTGGAATGTCAGCAAAGTTTATTTTTTTAAAATTTTATTAATTTTCCAAAAAAATAAATAAAATATTCCGAATAAAAATAAAACGCACATTTTCACTGATATGATATACTTATAAAAACCCGTACTGCGTGTATTTTATAATTATTTAAGAACCTTAAATAAAAATACTGTTAACTACCGAAAAAAAAGTTTAATAATTCCCCCTCCCCGGTTTGCATTTAAAAAATTTATTCAAAATTAAACATACTTTGATAATTTGAGTTAATTAATCCAAAACCCAAATAAAACCGATTGCTTCCCAATCCCCTTTTTTAACTCTGGGAGGCGCTTTTGGCGTTTTGGGGGAAGGAAAAAAGAATAAAAAAATAAGTACATTTTTTTAAAACACTGCAATCCTTTTAATACCCAAACCCTTTCCCTAAAAGTTTTATGGATAGCGTGCACAGAAAAGATTGTATTCGGGAAAAACGTATATATACGTCCGGGGGAAAAAAACGCTCGGGTGAGTGCGACGTTTAATACGCGAGGCATTGAGTTTAAAGTCGTATTGTAGCTTTAACGCCTAAGTATTTTTATTAAATTCACATTGTTATTGATAGGGCCAAAAAAAAATAATGATTGAGTATTGGATCGCAAATATTAAAAGTTTGAGAAGCACTGTTTAAAGAAACATGCGTTTTGGTGTATATAAATATATTGTGATAAAAATATTAAAATTAAAAAGATATAAATGTTTTTAATTATTTTCTTTTTAAGTCAATAATACAAGATTATACAGATATTAAAATTATCTTATAAAACATTTAAAGAATTTCTAATTTTCAATAGAGCATAACAAACTGTTTTTTTTTAAGAAAATTATTTTGTTACACTTTTTTAATTTCTACAATAAAAATCATGCGTGAGTTAATTTTTAATTACATAAAAATACTTTTAAAAAATTTTTTCGGGAAGGCAAAAAAAATTTTCTTTATTTTTTGCGACGAAAAAACTTTTTTTTTTTTCCGAACTTTGAAATTTTTTTAATTTTTTTTAAAAAAGTATAACAGAAAAAGTTTTTTTGGGTAAAAAAGGAATTGATAAAATTTTAAAACGGGAATGTTTTGCATATGTAAATTCCGTTCGGTTTAATGGAGAAACGTCAATTTTTATTCTTGGCCTTTTTCTGCCTTTTTTTCCCCGTCAAAAAATTTTATTTTTTTTATCAATATTATTTTTTTGAATCGCTTTAAATAAAAACATTATTACTAATCTGGTTTTTTTTTAAAGTAAAGTTTTTGGAAATTTACTAATAAGGAAATCTCTTAAATTTTTTGGAAAAATTAAAAAAAAAAAACCATGTATAAATCTTTTTTGGAAATAAAAAAAATACAGTACTAAATTTTTTTTATTCGATTTTGTATTATTAGTAGAATGTTATTGTTATTTTATTTTTCTTATAAAGAGCTTGTATTGAAATATTCTTTGTTTCAATGGGGTTGTCAGATTTGAATTTTTACCATTCGACCCCCGCAATTCCCCGAAACTGGATGTTTTAAAGGGAAAAACCTTAAGCATACCAATTGCCCCAAGTCATTTTGATAACCAGTTTTTTCCCCAGAGGGAGGCACCTGAGCTCTGCCGATGCGAAATTTGTACTTAGGAATTTCATTTTGCCGAAAGTATCCAAGCCAAACTGACAAGGGAATTTTTACATGCCGCATAATCATACGACATGGACACGGTCGATTTTCTGCATCATGAAAATTCACTGACTTGGGCCAGGGTTGAACCCGCAACCTGAAGCGTACAAGTCCAGTGACAAACTAACTATGCCACCCAGCCGTAAAATGAAACTGAGAATGAAAATATTGAAATATAAAAAAACGATTTTACTCATATGTACTTTTACATGCCTGACTGGATCAGCAAGAAAATTTTAAAGTGATTTTAATTACAAACTATATTTTGAAAACATATTTAAAAAATGAAATAAGAAATTCGATCCAAACATCATCGAATTTTAACGTCGTCGCATGCAAGACTAAATCTGCTTAGCAGCTATAGCTATAGTGGGTTCCATAGGCGTAACGAAGAACAATAGCCCCTACAAAGTCAGGCTTTTCCCTTTAAATTTTAAAATTGATTAAATATGTACATGGCGTCAGTCAGGTTTTGGGTCTCCAGAATCCTGGACCCTCGCAATGCGGGGGTGTACGTTACGCCACACACTGTTAGATTATCTTAGGAAACAAGCAAAACAATACAATTGCGAGTGTGATTAATAATATCCAAAGTTTATTCCACAGACGCTTTTTATTCTTATCATCATTAATTGATCAAAAAGATCATATTTACACTTAAACATTGAGGACACCCTCCAAGTTATGCTTTTATCACAACAGAACAATATTTCTTTTCATTCAAATATTTCGCGGTCCACAGGTGCGAAGGGACCCGAAAATGGATACTGTTCACAGGAGTTTCCTTTCCATAGATCTGGGGGTCCAGACGTTATCTGACAGTTGGAGATGGAGGAGGTGGGCTTTCAACATAACCTACAGAATCGCAGAGACACCTGTTTCGCCCCAAGCATGAGAGAAAAATGCACAATCTGTTTTGGAAGATTAGAATGTACCATCTGGGCATTCCGCTCACTCTATACATCAAACTTGACAAGTATTTTCGGGAAGTCGTCGTCTAAGGAGCCGAAAATACAATATAAAAAAGGAATTACATATTAAGCACAATCAAAGTCGATTATGTATGACAATTCTTTTCTCCAACTGAAAAAATATATTAGGTTGGGGAAAAAGAAATCCATTATTTTTTCTATAGATGGCTGTAATGTCGATACCTCGTGAAGTATCGATCAAAGAATTTCAAATTTATGCTCGTTGTCAAGAGGACGTTTCACACTAAAAAAATTATTTTGCTTTTTTTTTGTTTGGCCATTCAGTTGTGAGTTACAGAGTGTTTAAAATGGAAGTCGACAAAGAGAAAATTGGGTTCTTTTTACAGTTTTTCTTTGATAAAGGCGAAAATGCGAGTCAGGTGGCTGAAATTGCGAATGGTGTTTATGATCCCGATACTGTAACAGCTAATTACGTGCAATTTTGGTTTCATTGATTCCGTTCAGGTATTTTTGATGTTAAAAATGCACCTCGCACAGGCAGGTCCATCGTCAAAAATCATAGAAATAATCGAAGTTGACCGGCATGTAAGTAGTCGTAGCATCGCCTAGGAGCTAAAGATTGACCATAAAACAGTTTTAAGCCATTTGCGCAAAGTTGGATTCAAAAAGAAGCTCCATGCTTGGGTGTCACAACAATTAAAACCAAAAAACATGATGGATCGAATTTCTATCTGTGAAACCTTGGCCAAACGGAATAAAATTAACTCATTTCTTAAACGGATGGTAATTGGGATAAGAAATGGTTTACATACTACCATATAGTGCGAAAACGATTATGGTCAAAGTGCGGTGAAGCAGGTCAAACGGTAGCCAAACTAGGACTAACGGCCATGGAGCTGGAAGGAATCATTTATTAGGAGTTGCTTCCGCATGGCCAAACACTAAATTCAGATCTCTAGTGTCAACAACTGGACCGTTTGAAGCTAGCTATTGACCAGAAATGGCCAACAGAAGAGGTGTTGTGTTCCATTAAGACAACGCTGCCAGGCCGTATTACACACTTCTGTAGTGATTTTCAGAACCTCTGGAGAGCTTGCAGTTTCTTGATGCATCCACCATATAGTTCGGACTACACCAGCGATTACCACCTTTTTTCTCGCATTAAAATTTCCCTGAGTGAAAGGAAATCGGATCAAGAGAAAATAGAAAAATCGATTACATAGATGTTTCGCCACAAGGGCCAAGACTTCTGCTATGAGAGAGGCATTAGGAAGCTGCCTTTAATGGCAATAAAATATACAACAAAACGGTGCATATTGACCCAATCGACAATCGAAGTATGTAAATAACTTCATGCGGCCTACCTAATATATTTAGAATAATTATAGCTGGTCGATGTTAGTCAGTATCCAGCTGGTATTTTACTGAGAATATTTTGACTGAAGGTAGTTTGGAAGCCTGTTCTTACGTACCACCGCAGAATCCTTTTCGATATTTTCAGCGGCGAGTGAAGTCGGCGGACGTTCAGAGCGTTTGCCGTCTTCAGCACTTTATCTGCCTTCTGTGAAACGTCCATGCCAGTCAAAGTTTGAGTTTATCAAAAGTCCTTAATATGCTTCAAAATTTCTTAAATCTCCGTAGCACCTTTTAACTAATATAAATATTAATATCCATTATCCGCACAATAAACGCAATTTCTTTGAATCGCCGAATATTAAATACATCCGCCTGCAAAATACGATGTCGAGGAGAGTTACCGACCAGGTGATTTGGAACAAACCTTTTTTAGGAAAAGGGAAGAATGTAATAACGCGCAGAGAGTGCAGTGATAGTCGCGTTCTTACTCTCGTGTAAAATTTTCCACGTTATGGGCTCAATAATGGAAACTTCTTTGAATCACTAGTACAATCCACTGTATAATTTAAATGTCAATTAAAAAATAAGTCTGCAAATAAATGCGTCAACAAAAAGACAGTAGAAATCCGCCTACAATGAAACACCACAAACATCAATCTACAGAAACTCTTACATAAGGAACTTCGAATTACAGCATCTGAAAATTTTCATAAAAAAATCAACATAACTATGATCCGGAAATTAATTCAAAATTCTCAGAGGATAAATATTTTCATACATTTTCACTCACGTTAAATCAGTATTGAGAATGAATACATGGATACATTTACATTCACCTCAAACCAACTAGCTTCTAGCAGAATTGAAAAATATTTAGAGGTACAGCACACTGGTAAATGATTTTCATAAATATACAAATCCAATTTCTAACTAGCACAACACAACATATTCACCATCATTATAACTTTCACCCATATACAAAAATAGAAGTAAAAAAACACTCCCCATTATTGAATTAAAACTTCTACATTGTCAAAATTAACTCTCTCGACCACAATATATTTTTTTTTCTTATTCTAACTAAATATTTAAAGCTTTATCGGTGTAAGTTTACTTAGTAAACATTGAAGTTAGTTTTCAATAGTAAAATAAATGTTTATTTTAACCCGATTTGAGAACATGACCTACCTGTCACGATGTGTGGCACTTACTTTGGAAAAATTAAAAAGGGAAGATTAAGTAACATGTTAAGCCGATATGCAAATAAAGACTTTATTTACCTAGTCCTGGTTCTTTTAGTAGCTAGCTCAGTGTATTTGTTCACAAAATTACGTAAAAATATATAAAAAGGTTTCTTCCTTTAAAAATCGTCTAATTAAATAATAAGCCCACAGTTTTGTGACAAAAATACTTACTTTCTATGTTAATATTATTAAATGATACTCTCTAACACATAAAAATGTGCATCCAGATCTTAGTTCTTAAATTATATTTAATAAAACTCATATTTTATAAACTTTAAAAGAAATTTTAATACACACATTATTCCAGCCATAACCTTTATATAAGCACTACTGAAAAAATATGCGGATCGGGCCAATGATATTTCACCTCTGAGCATTGCAATTCGAACTGTGGAATTGAAGTTTTCAAAAAGTCTATTTTAAGCAGTTACAAAAACAGTTATCGGTTATCAATTTTAGCAAACGATTTCAATATTCAAACAAATGTTATATAATTATAAATGCAAAAAGGTTTATTTTTAAAAATGTGAAATTAATCAACCAAAACATCAACATACTATAGTTGGGGATCAGAATGTTTTATAATATTGGGTGTGTCCTTTTTATTCGGAGTCATGTATTATTGTGTTTGTTATAGCAAATTATCGGACCTGAAAAGTGGTCAATTTTGAAAAATATAAATGAATAATCTTAAGTCTTTTGCATTTCACTTATTTTCGTGATGATTCTACACATTTTTGAGTGTATTCATAAATATTCATAATTCTACATTTTGATAAAACAAAATTAACAAAACATCATTTTCATACTTTCACGATATTTTCGGTTTTTGTTTTCATAAAACCTTACATTTTCCTTCAAGCTACAACCCTTCATATACGAATAACTGGGATTTTAAAAAAAGAAATATATACTGATTATGTAAAAGAATCAGAATCTCAATCAGAACACTAAAACTATATGCAATCGATTTATTTGTCTTATATTTTTTCTTAATGTTTAAAAACTATTTAATATATTTAATCGAAAATTAAACTAGTTTTTGCTTAACCTAATGAAGAAATAAATGCTATAGGGAAATTCATGTTAATGTACCCTCAAGAAAAATAATCAAATTGTGTGTGTATCTGTATGTGTATGCACGCTCGTGTGAATGTGTGTTTGTGCAAAAAGTAAATTTCAAGAAAAATTCAAGAAACACCATAGGATAACAAGTTTATTCCAGATTATTTACTATTTATTTATTACTGATTAGTATTAGTGGTAAAATGAAACAGCAGTAGAATTGTAACATTACAAATTCTTTTAATTATTGGTAATCATCTTGTTTATAGTTAAAATTTTATTCACGAACTCACTAATTTCTGTTAACTAAATATTATTAATAAAACAGTATATCTTCACTAACTGAATTTTTTATTAATTTAATAATTATTATTAAATAATCATTTTGAAAATAAATTATTATATTTTAGTAAAAGTTTTCAAATAAATATTAATTTTTTCATTTTTGGTCGTTACATAGGAATAAACCAAGTGCTATATATGTGTGTGCCACACACATATATTGCTAACTCTAAAATAACACATAATACATACAAAAAGTATCATAAAAAATATTCTGCTAGTAATAGTAAGTTTCTTCAAAATTAACCAATCCATTACTTGTAACAATAAATTGCAATACGTATAAAATATTTCCAGTGTGGGGAGGGGGATCAATCAACGTAGCAGTCAAGCAAGTTCTTGAGAGTCCTAAGATTTGCTTTACACCGGCGGTTCTTAAACTTTCGAACACCACGGATCAGCCAATCATTATCAGCCCGACGCCTGAATTTCGCCCTTCCCAAATGAACACCCCTGACTCCCCAATACATGGCGGAGGATTAAAACAATCGTTGCCGCCTTGGCACGCAATGATTTCAGTGTTCTATCCGACTACGTTCGGAACCGGTGATTTAAAAAGCGCATAAAATGGATACTTACGATACTATATAGATGAATATATGAAAGTTAAAATTACACAATGTTATTTAAATACCAACATTTCGGCAAAGAATTAATCTAGAAATGTCTTTTCAAAATGTTCTTTGTGAAAAAATGCCCCCTATTATAATAATAATTTCCGGGATATACTAGACCTCTGTACAGGCTGAACAATGAGTTTTAAAAAATTCACATTATTTTCAGAGTTAAACCCAGCTGAAATAATTATCGGCGTTTTTTCTTGAAATGTCTCCCCCTCTGTGTGTCGTAAAACATGGATACAAGTTCCACTTCTGATTTTATATCTCAAAAATTCTAGTTGGAGTACATCTGCAAAGGTCTGGCCATTGAGCTACATAGAGTGATGAAAATATTATTATAATAGAAGCATTTTTCACAAAATGAGAATATTTTGAAAATGGGTCATTCTTATAAGTTCATTTTGCCAAAATATTGTACTTAAATAATTTTTATTGTAATAATATTCTTAAAACAATTTTATATATTTTCTAATCTGAATGGACACTAAATATCATAAATATCATCCATTTATGCACTTTTGTAAAATCACGGTTCCGAACGTAGTCGGATACTTAATTTTTGCAAATATTTTTTTACTATATATATTTATTTTTTTTTTTTGAAAAAATAACGTGGTAGTCATGACTATGTACTTGTAAACAATTAAAAAAAACTAAATTAATATTATTGATTGAAATACATATTCTGTTAGAGGTTTTTTAATTGGGGGGGAATTTAGTGATTTAGTCTAGGAGGGTACATTTTTTAGTTTTTCTACTAGGTCTTTCAGAATTTGAAAGAGGGAAATTTGTAAATCCCCCTTTTCGTGGACCCTATCAGTCACAGGGGACCCCGGGAATTTAAGTATGACCACAATTAAGGACCACTGCTGCCGTGCTAAAATTGAAGAAGGAACATAAGAAATTAACTATTTTGTGTCTGCGTTATCTTCATAGCACAAAATGCGCTGTAATTTTTGGTTTAATAGTTGGCCGAACTGTAAGGCGAGCCTTCGTTTGTGGAATTTACTCAGCTGCATTCTTTGGAAGTATGAATTCTTTTTATAGAGAGAGAGTTACTATTCAGCAAAGCAAAAAGAGTAGAAACAAAAAGAATATGTCCCGGTCAGCGCCAAAACTTCGTTAAATTATTCTTAATCTCCTCACAAACTGTATTATATACTTTTTCCGTCTTTGTCAACTCCCATTTATTTGCAATTGCATTTTATTCTACTTTTAATTCTCAACGAATTGTTGTGGCTAGCTAATTAATTTCCTTGAGAAATTAATTGATACATTTCTATCCGACTTGTTTTTCGTCTTTCGATAGTTTGTCTTATCATGCTACAAGTTTTGTATTATAAAATCAAATTCTAAGTGGTTGTACTAAAACTAAAAGGAGATGAAAGTAGTAAATGTAATTTATAATTTTTAACCAGGTGACGCTGCAATATATGCGTAATGTTTGCCTTTGAAAGTTAAACAAAATATAATGTGGTGATAAGAATAGAAGAAACTTGGTATCTGCATCTTTACATTCATATATCATTCTGCAGTTTGAAATGATATCCAAACTGATCCAGAAGTCGTTAGTTCATACCGAAACACCGGGGTTACTGTTTAAACTGATGCTACCGTGTGCATTAGCTTTAGTAGAAATTTTGACACCAGTGTTTCCTCAAACTTAATATACTATTGGCCACCAAATCTCAATATAATTTTATCGCCCCCATACACAATAATAAGCCGCGCTTTTGGCACTAAAGCCACAATACGATCTTAATTATAAAATAAATTAACAAGATGTATATTAAATTTGTATTTGTTACTTTTAAGTAATATTTATTTTACAAATTACTTTAAGTAATAGGATAATTATTGTTTTTTAATTGAAATTTTAAATTGGAACAGATTGCAAAAACGATATTTACTTGAAAATTTATACCTTCATCATCCATTTCCCTAAAAGTATAAATGTCATTAGAAAAAGAGTCTAGTCTAAGTTGCTTATCATATCCATCATTACTTGGCATTAATATTTAAAAGCGAGAAGACTTTCAAAATGAACCCGGAAGAGCATATGCGTGCAATCTTAGGACACCTTACAGCCTAGAAGCGCAACTGAGTCACCCTACCATAGTGTTTTTTTCAATTATTTTTATTGTACAATGATAAAATCACAATTCCAGTGAATTTAACTAAAAGAAAAATATTCTACCTACTTTTAAAGACTTTTTTTAGATAATTTGAGAAGAAAGTCCATTAAAAAAACTGAACTAAAAATGTTTCCAAAGGGGTGCCGTAACTTAATAATAAGGACAATAAATCACAGAAACTTTCGCTAACATTACAGGAATGATATTTTCAAGCAAAACCGTCATATTTTGTTCAAATTATTGTAGAAGCGTCCTTTTACTTGAGCCCCGCGACCACTCCCGTGTTAAAAGTATCCAATATAAAAATATGTCAAAAACGAATTGTGTAGTAAAATGCGTATTTCATCAGCTTTATATGTTTGTAGAATACCCATAAAAAATAAATCTTATCCAAAGGCCATTCTCCTAAGGACAGAACTAATCATACCAATAAGTTCTAAGGTCAAACGATGACTGACGCAAATCTGCTTCCTGGGTGAAAAGTGAATAAGTTTTTCTTCTACAGCTAATGCACAGCATTTCAATAAGAAGTGAATTTTTATCTTCATAGAATTTTTCTCTGGTCTTAGTTTTTTCTTTTTTTTTTTTTTCCTGAAAGATTAGCATTTTAGGCTTAAAAGAAAACGTAATAAAAATTCTCTCATCTAGACAGCAACCTGTAAATGTTTTTATTTAAGAG
Source organism: Trichonephila inaurata madagascariensis (assembly GCA_019973955.1). NCBI lineage: Eukaryota > Metazoa > Arthropoda > Arachnida > Araneae > Nephilidae > Trichonephila > Trichonephila inaurata. Next base: position 240,154 of record BMAV01008509.1, read on the forward strand.
TAGGACTGTATAGTTAATGACCGCATAAAGTGAAGCTGTTTTGGATTAAGTTATATCACCAGATGAGACATATATAAGTTAGATCAGTGTAAAGGCGTATTTTAACGCCGTCATAAAAATACTATTGGTTTACGTTCCGTAGTTAATTTTTTAAATCTTTTGTTTTCGATACAGGCGCCAGGGTTATCACGCCCCCTGGGAGGGATGCCCCACAGTTTGAGAAACGCTGGTGTACACTTCCTATGTATTTTATGCTCTTCCGAGATCCGTCCAGTGCATTATGTTACATAACATATAAGTATCTTCTACAGTAATTGAATAGTGCCATCTTTGAAGGCATTCAATATGACTTTAATTTGACCTTAGTCATCCCCTTAATTGGTCTTTTGGTTCATCCTATATTAGCATCCTACATCGGTCCTATATCGTTCAGCTGAAATGCTATTTTTTTAACTTCATTAATTTTTGTTAAACAGATTCACTATGATTAATCGGTCGTAAGTCATATGTAAATTTTTCTACGCTTTTTTACATTGAACAATTTATAAAAATTGTCCAAAAAAGGTAAAAATTCAATCTGTGTATGTATAACTATTGCATATAATATGAAAAATATACATATATTACACGTCATTATCCTATAAGTGTCTCTCTTTTTTTACAACTTTTAAAATCAAACTTTAGACATTGATTTTCTTAAAAAAATGAAAATTTTTAAGCCAAACCTTTCTAACCAAAAGCTTACACTTCTATTTCTTTTTTTTAAACATTTACTTTAAAAGTAAAAAATTTAATTAAAGTTACGATTTAAATGATTCGCTGATTTCAATTCTATCTAAAGAAAATTACATAACTAAAGGCATAATTGTAATATTTTTAATCGTTTCAAAATCGTAATTTTTTTAATTGCTCAATTTTGATGATCCAATAGAGTATATTCTTGCTTAAAAAAAAAAAAAAAAAAATTCTGTTTTAAAGATATTTATCGATTTCTACATACTTTTTCAAAAGCAGCGAGAAATGTCTGAAATAAATAACAAATGAATGGCTGAAGCAAAAAGTAAAAAAAATATATGTATATTAATTTATATATATATAAATAGATGGACGAGAAAATGTCCTACAATAACAATGAAATAATGAAAGAAATAAAGGCTTTTTGGAAGAAGACATGAAACACGAGAAAATAAATGAAGATATTGTTCAGAACTACAAATCAGAAAGCATTCCAACTCTATTATTTTCACCATTGTGGTATTTTGTAACAAGTTAATTTTGTTTTTTCACAAGTTACATGGGAGAAGTAAATACTGCTTCTAAAACTAAAGTTTTGATTATTTAAGAAATTCTAAATTGGTTGAATAAAAAAATAATGTTTTAAATATATTATTCTTATATATTTCTTCAATTTCTTTGTAAATTAGATTTATCTTCCTTGATCATAGAAATTTAGAGTCAAATAATTTAAAATTGTTCGGAAAATTTTAACCATTCTATTTTTAAATAAATTTTAAATCTCCGGTTTAAAGGAACATTCTTTTTTTTTTTCATTTAAAACATATTTATACTAGTAATATTTTCGGCTATGCAAGAATATGAAGAGCTAGTTTAACCGAACTGCAACTTAAAATTCAATTCCATTAAATTTTATTTATTAAACATTCTTTCAAAATATAGATTTATAAATTTTTCTCTTAATGAATACAATTTTAGAATCATTTATTCTACAATACTGTTCTCCTTCTTAATACAAATCAAATCAAATAATGTCGCATAAATTCATAAATAATTGGATTGGTATAGAAATCATATTGCTCTGTAATATTATTTTTGACTGTTAGTTAAAGGAAGCATATTCCATCTATGAGGAAAATATTCTGTTTAATTAATTAGTTCTTTTTTTTGGGGAAGGGGGGGCGGTTATAGATTGCAGTAAAAATTTATTTTAATAATAACATGTAATTGAAAGCTATATTTATGGGCTACGGAAAATAATGATAATTTAAGAAATGTGAATTATTTTGAATGTGAGTATACAGTATATACTAAAAGACCAAACTCTCTGTTAAGCAATTTTGCCGATTTGGCAGTATTTCCACAAAAGAATCAACTGGGAAGACATGAATCTTCCTACAGAGGCATTAACTCTTTATCTACCGCATCGTGATTTACTGCAGTTTTTTTCATGCAATATTCTTTTTGAATCACTACATTGAAAATTAAGGGATATAAAACAAAATACTCAAATTTGGGAAATTTAATCCATTAGAGCTAATTAATTAATTAAAGATATTCAACCGTAAAATTAATTATATGCACTGTTCACTTAAAATAAATAGTCGACTCGTTTTCTAAGGTCTTCATTAACATACAAAAAAAATAAGACACTTATCTTTTGACATTAACTATTTTTTCGGAACAGTGATAAAAAATTAAGACCAATAAGGCAATGTTTGGGGTGTTGTTCGAAAAGAAATGATTTTTGAAAAAGGGTGAGAAAAGAAACACGATATTTTTGCCTCGATTGCCATGTTGGACTATGCATGTCTCCCAGTTTTAAAATTTACTAAACGATAAATTTAAGAGAATAATTAACTGTTACAATATTATCTTTTTAATTCTAATATCTGTTTTTTAAAGTGTTCTTTCCAGTATGCTTATTTCTTCGGAAAAAAGCCAACATTAAGGTAAAACATGTTTTTCAATGAAAATAAAAATTAGCATAATTCTTTAAATTCAATATTTATGACATTTATGACTGCTGATTTGAGTTTATATAATTGATTTCATCTTAAAAATGTTAATGAAAAATATGCTTATGTTTTGATGTAATATGACAGAAAAAAGAAACTTTTAAGTGATTAAATTTGAAGATGAACATTTTCTCCATATATGTTACAAATATATATATCTGAATTCACAAGAAAACTATGTCACAGTTATAAAGTTTGACTATCGTCAGTGGAATATATTTTTTAAAAATATGAAATAACGTCATATCAAATATATTGTTACCCCTGAAATAAATTTTAAAAACGTGACAAAAAAATTTCAATGTTGTTTAAAAGTATAAATAATTAAAACAACCGGAATTTTGTATTTTGAATTCTAGAACCTCAATTCAAAATTAATTTTAAGCAAACGATAAATGAAGTTAAGCTCAAGCAAATATCTGAAAGCATTTTTGGAATTTCCTTAATTTAACACCACAAAAGAGTTGTAAAAAACCTCTCTCGTTCATTTCTTTTTAATCCGCATTAGAAATAAAGCCTCAAAATAAACATAGCCATTAAAAGCATTTTCAAGTAATCCCTATGTACATCCATATTGTTTCAGGAAATTTTGTATTTTCAAAACATTTTTTAAATTTCTGTGAAAAAAATTGTATCATCTACAAGAATTGTTCTAAAAGATTGTTCTACAAATAAAAAGAAGATTTTGGAAACAATTCATGATCTAATCTGGAAATAAACTATTTTTACCAAGGATTTGTACATAAAGATATTTAATTAAAAAGCAGATTCTTACAAATTATACTTTTTTGAAAACATGACTTTGAAAATCTGAGAATTCCTTTTCAAGAAACACTCCTTTATTGGTTATATAAACTGATACGAGAAATTCTAAGCATTCTTTCAAAAAAAAAAAATGGTTTTGCAATTTTTTTTAACTTACGAAGGGAGTTTGAAAGCAGAAATTGAAATGCCATTGTTCTTTCCTTAGATAAATTTTTACAATGAATTGCTCGCAATTTTCTTGAAGAAGCTGTCAACCTTCTTTTCTTCCATTTTTTTAAAAATAGAGATTTATGGAATGCTTTATTTTATTTTAATAGAAAAATCGTGAGCTATTACAAATCTTTTTTAAACTACTTTACTCTGGTATTAATAGAGTACAAAAAACTCTCTTATGGGAGGAGAGGCATACATGCTTAAAAATACATTGATGAGAGCTTCGAGACGTAATCCCTATGGTAAAAAGTGAAACAAGATTAAGTTATCAAAAGGCATCTATATGCAAAGCATGAGCAGGAGATGAATGCCTTCGGTAGATGTAGTGACCCAAACTGTCCTGTTTCAATTGATATTTTTTAACCCTCCGTTGGAAGCGTGAATCTCTCAGATTCATAATAAAAGTAGTTCCGGTACCGCGTCCACACGATGGGTCGAAACACCTCCTTTTCTATCTGCCTTTTGTCACTCGCCTTATTAATCAGTGTCAAGGACGAGGTCGATTTCTTCATATTTCGGGCGTCAGGGGCCATTGAATCTGAAATATGCAGCACGCCCAACAACGTCAGTTTTTATGACTTAGTTGTATTTCGTTAATATTGATTTTTTTCTTGTAAAATAGTATAACTTTCAGTTTATACGGAAATAATTCGAAACAAGTATTTTGTAACTTTTTTGGATGGGGGGGAGGGAGTTGAGACACATATACATCTGAGGAATGTCACGTGCCTAGCCAATGACTGTATTTCATTCAATCCCCAATGTTGTTTTTTTCCTGTAATGGAGCTGCATATTGGTATTTCTACCTTTGCAGACCTAGTTCATTCCCCAGGAGCTGGTATCACTTTTTAGTGCGACACCATTTAGGCGATACTAATTACCACCAGTAATTTTGACGCCCAGTTTCCTCCCCAGAGGGAGGCACCTGAGCTTTGCCGATGCGAAATTCAATCCCCAACGTAGGTGGAATTAACTCCCAAAATATCTATATGGGAATCAAAATCACTCGGATCCTCCAGCACACATCTAGATCATGAACTTTTGAAGGATAACCTGCTAAGACGGTCATGTCTTGTTCATTTTGACTCAGGATTATATAAACAGGAATAACAGGAATATTTATATATATAAATATTTTAAGCCAGTCAGATATTAAAATGCACATACAAATACAGGTATGTTCTTTAATAAATAATTATAAAGGAAAAAGAGAAAGGGAAATAATCTTTTAATTGACACATATATATACTAGTTGCATGGCCCGGCTTTGCACTGGCTTTCTCTTTCCATAATGACACCAGCAATTATGTGTGTGTGTTTGTAAGTGCGCAATGTGAGTGATTTCTAAAATTATTTCATTAAATTTCCCTGTTTCGAAATTTGTTCCACATATTTTCAATTTAAGACAGGTTTTTCCCCCTCTCTCTAAACTGGCATTACACGGGATTTTTTTTAGTGTAAAATTATTGTTCCTCTTCCCCTCCCCCTCACAGATAAGATCGAGCTTCAAATTTCGATGTGTGACTTTTAAAAAACAATATTGCATTAGTTAAAAATTATTAATGTGAAGCAATAAAAAGAAAACGATTTTAATGCTAAGAGTAAAACAAAAAACTTTCATCGTTTTTTTAATAATTGTTAGTTTCTAAGAAACTAAAATAATATAATAAATTTCAGATTTTCATGAATCAATCAATCGTTACGTATAGTTAACTTAAAAATATCTCTGAAATGTATATATTTTTATCCAAAATAATAGACGATGTACTTTTTAATTAACAAATAATTAATTTAGTAATGAAATAATAGAAATAATTTTTTTAAAAATATATATATATATATATATATATATTAATTACAATACATTTTCTATAAGTAATAAATAAAAGAAAAATTTACCGTTAACTATTGAAACGTTTGCTTTTTTTTAATGCTTGATGTATATTAATTATAAAATCCATTTTCTATAAGTAATGAATAAAAGAAAAATTTACTGATAGCTATTGAAACGATTGCTTTTTTTAATGCTTGTATAAACATATATATATAGGCCAATTCTCTCTACAAACAAGAGATAACATCCAAATAACAACATTCGACAAACACATAGACAGCAGGAAAATCACACAATGAAGGACAAAAGAGTAATTGAGATTATAAATATAAAATGGATGCTGCAGTGTTATGAACATTACTGACGTAGGACAGCTATTATATAAAAAATAATTTATATAAAAGTGGGGTTGAACATGTTTTTTGGCCAGCCAACCTTCCCCCTTTTTTTTGTAAATAACACTGAGCAAAAACCAATAGGAAATAATGGATAGGAATACTAAATCTATTACAAGATAGAGGTAACTTACCTAAAAATTGCAAGTACAAATGCAAAGCCCGCGCTAAATCTGAGTGCAAACATTAACTTATTGCCAGATTCTATACCCTAATACAGATGGCTATATATAATGGCTGAAATGTAGCACTTAACAAAAGAATAAAAAGAATGGAAAAAAATTAATAAGAGTTGCATATTATAGCATAACTATAATAACACCAGAGTAAATATGAATAAAATAATAGTTAGTAATTTCTAATCTAATATTAGATTATGGAGATATAACTATAACAATAAAATATTTAAGTTTATAGTAATAAACTATCATCAATCTCAGAATTTTAATCCTACCTATTTTGAATAGCTTTATTTATATAACTATTAATAAAATTAATTGGGTATTTCTGATTTAAGCAATATTTAGTAAAATGTTCATAGTTATTTATAATGTCTGATTTTTTTGACACAAGAAATTTATTACGTTGTATATAATTAATAACAATATTTCTGAATATAGAAACATGTACATTACTCTCCCAATGAGAAACTTTTATAATAATGAAATTAAATTCTTCTCTTTTATCATAAATATTAGATGCTATTACATTTTCATATAATTTGATATGTATGTCAAGAAAATTGGCTTCATTGTTGTTACTATTTGTCTGTATTAAGACATTGTGAATAAAAATTAATGTTAGGTATAAAATTGGCTTGTTTGCCAAAAATGATTATGTCATCTATATAATGATAAATATAATATTTAGAATTATTAACGTAACTACTTTCAAAATAATGTAAGTATAAACTGGCAAGACAGTAGCTCAAAGGGCCACCTTGTGGCAAACCTTTAATCTGCAGATAATATATAGTTACCTTTATGATATAAATATTTCTCTTAAAGTACAAACCTAAGTAGTGAACCAAATCTATCATAATTAACATATTATTAAATAAATTATCTTTATGTAAATTTACAAGTATATTAATCAAATCCTCTATATTAATAGAGTTAAAGAGATCTTCAAAATCTAAACTATAGACTGAATAAATTTTTTTATCTTTCATTTGTTCAGTAAGTGATTTACTATTTTTAAGAATGGCTGTGGATTTAAGATTATTTATTGTTTTCATGCAATATTTCATGGAGAATTTTGCCTGTTTTGCTGATATATGTATTAAAACCATTTGTAACTGTCCTAAATTTAACTGGGTCTTTAATGAAATTTGGGAGTAAAAATATATGTGGAAATTTAAAATTATTATTAATTTGAATTTTTTAAATTTTATGAAAAGCCAAGATACGTTTTATTTATTTTCTATCAGAAACAGAAGACTTAACAAAAGCTGTATTATTATCGAAATAATTGTTGATCAATAAATTATAATAGTATTTACATATGAAGGCAAAATTCCCTGGCACTTTATCAACATAAACTATAATAAATTTATTTTGTAAATTTTTAATCTGACTTTTAATATTATTAAAAAAGATTTTATTATCTGTACCATAGTTATATTTATTAAGCTGCTTTGTAATTTTACCTTTGAATTCTGTGAATGCCTCTATAGGCATACTATATTTAATAGCTATTTTGTATATAAATTGCTCAATATCATTATATAACTGATTTTTGATAATTTTACTATTATTCGAAATCATTAATCTAAAACCTGTTATACGTTTCATGAGATATTTGAATTATATTTTAATTAAATTTAATATTTTCGACTTACCTGCAAACAGGGAAATTAAAAAAAAATTTTTTTGTACCTTTTTAACGCAAAAAAATTGGGCCAGGGCGGCCGGTAATTGGTCAAGTTTTATATTGTGACGCGGTCACACAACTGAAAAATTATTTCTTTTGTGGATGGGAAACAGCGTTATTATGCCCCTTTGGGGCGAGGCCCCTTTTCTTCTGACATCGCCCGGGAAAACCAAAAGGCCCCGTGGAAAAATTTTCCCACGGGGCCGGAGTGTAGTTCAGAGAAGGGAGAACACCCCATCCCGGACAGTGGAGAAGGGATGCCGTTGAAAACATCGAAGAGAACGGTTGTGTTGCCCCCCTCCCACAAAAAAATTTTCGAACTCTAATAATAATAAATAAAATAACGTCAATGTTAATTTTTTTAAAATTTAATAGCTGTGTGGGAAAAATTTTAAATATATCTGGTGGTGGGGATCAATCCTTTTTTAAAATATCCGACTACGTTCGGAACCGTGATTTTAAAAAAGTGAAAAAAGGGTAACTTTCAAGATATTTAGTGTCACTTAGATTAGAATAAAATATATAAAAACTGTTTTAAGGACATTATGAAAAAAAATAGTTTAAATAAAATTTTTTGGGAAAAAAATTAACTCAAAATAACTTTTTTTAAAAAAGAGGCGCCCCGGGTCCCTTCTCCTGATTATCAGCGTGAGCTAGAGGTGTAGGGAAAAAATGAAGAATTTGGGTTTCCATGATCTTAATATTTACTTTATTAAGACCTTTAAAATTTAAAAATCTCCCGAAATTGTAATAATATATTGGAGCGAATCTACGGGGGGAAAAAACACAAAATAAAACGCCCAAAATAGGTAACCCCGGGCCAAACAATAACTAACTTGCCTAAGCTTTAATTTACAAGGCTATCACAGATCCCAAATTTTAAAAAGTTTACCTTAATTTCGATCTAAAAAATCCCCCCTTTTAAAGGAAATTGCGTTTTACTGGAGGGGAATGGGATGCACCTTGACTAAGGGCTTTTTTAACTTCTGTTTACTGCCATTTAAAATTTCAAAACTTTTCACACTTGGAAACGCGGACTATCAAAAATTCCCCCAAAGCCCCCCGCTTACTCTAAACTTTCCCCCCGGGGGGAAGGTTAAAAACTTCTTAATTTGCATCTTTTTATTCACGCTTAATTTTTTTTGGTTGGGAAAAAAGGTTCCTTTAAATTTTGGCCCCCAAAAAAAACCCCGGGAAGGGACATTTTTTTTAAAGAAAAAAACGCGTATCATATGTTCTTCTTTTATAAAAAATGCTTCTATAATAATAATATTTTGCTTATATAAAGTAAAGACTTCTCCTGAGAGAGTCTGAACTAGGATTTTTGAAAAATTCATATTATTACCCTTCTAATGTAATAAAATATGGATAAATCCACTTCTAAGCTATATATTTTAAAAATTCTAATTCAGCCTCTGTACAGAGGTCTGAGCTATAGACAGGCAAAATTATTATAATAGATGCATTTTTCATAAAAAGAGAATGTTTTGAAAATAGGTAATTCAAAGTTCACTTTTTGCCAAAATATTGCATTTAAAAAGATTTTTTTCTAATAATATTCTTAAAACAATTTTTATATATATATATTCTAACCCAAGTAACACTAAATATCATAAAAACTATCCATTTATACGCTTTTTTTAAAATCATGGTTCCGAACGTTGTCGGATACCCACTGAGTAGAGGGGCTGATGAGAAATCTATTGACAAAAAGTATTCCTACTAGTGTGCTATTGAAATTTGGAAAAAGAGAGTGTGGGGTATCAGTTAATGTGTTGTCTTTGTCACTTGACAGTGGATCAAAATTACAAGGCCCGTCACCTACAGCCCTCGTCTTGCTGCACAGAAACATGCATTAATAAACAACCAACCAAACAAGCGTCAAACGTTTAATAACTAACTAAATTCAAGAATAAAATGTTGTTTATCTTGAAAGCATTTTGTCACTTTTAAGTTATCGACTACTGTACAAAATTGTTCTAAGGACATTTTGACAAATACAATTATTTAAATACAATATTTCTACAAAAAATTAACTTAGAATAATCTTTTTTAAAATGTCTCCTTTTTGGGAAAAATACCCATTATAAAAATATTTTGTGCTGTATATAGCTCAGACCTCTGTACAGAGGCTCAACTATGATTTTGAAAAAATTTATTATTTTCAGGTTACCACCCATTGAAAATAATTATCGAGCTTTTTTTTTTAAAATTTCTCCCCTCTGTTGCCTAAAACATGGATAAACACTTTTAATCATCTCAAAAATTCTGTTTGAGCCTCTGTAGAGTTCTGAGCTATAGACAGGCAAAATATTATTATAATAGAAGCATTTTTCACAAAAGGAGAATATTTTGAAAATGAGTCCTTCTATGTTCATTTTTGGGGAAACTAGTGTACTTAAATAATTTTTTATTGTAATACTATTCTTGAAACAATTTTACATACATTTTCTAATCTAAGTGTCACTAAATATCATAAATATTATCCATTTATACACCTTTGCAAAATCACGGTTTCAAACGTAGTCGGATACCTTATATTATGAAAATTAGTGTATATTTTATGTATAAAATGAGATATTTATAGAGGTTCCTCATTAATTGTATTCACAAAAAATTATAAACTTTTAATTGCTTTTAGAGTTTTCATCACACTTAGATAAAAACAGAAAGTTTTAATAGCTAGATGGAGATTAAATCATGACATTAATGGATTGCCTTATTAGATTCTAAAAAAGAATTTTCATATTATGTATTCCATTTTTTTGGCGAAGATTACTTTTTATAGTGAAATAAACCTAAATTTCAAAACTTTTAGAATTCCTCCTCAACTTTTCATTTTAAAGTAGATTTTTCTCCTGCGCTAAATGAATTTCTCATGCATTTGATTTCAAAATTTCTTCCTATCATTTTTGGATACTTTACTTTGATTGTAATGCAAGTTTAAACTGAATAGTTTTTCCGAATGTAATTAAGTTAAAATCTTATGTTGTATTCCATTTATAATTACATCGATAACTATTATTCTGAGCATAAAATAAAAATATCGTTATAAAATAAATAACAAAGAAATAATTATTTCTTCAAATATCTCAACAACACGTGGCGACAAATGTCGAAAAATAATAAACTAAATGATTTAAGGTGTCCGACAACCCTAAAATAACGATTTTTCTTAAAAATTGATAATTTTTTTATGATTTTTTTTTTCATAGATCATCTTATTAGCATCATAAAAATATCGCGTTTTTTATTCTCCATTCACTAGAACAAAAACTACAAGTGTTTCAGTACAAGCAGATGCCATTACTTTATATAAGATGTCAACTTTAAAATGCGTTTTACTCGAAATGTGTTGTTTTTTTCGAAAAGTTCAAACGGGGACCGCAATTGCTCAAAAAGTTTTTAAAGTAAATTGCTGAAATTTTTTTATAACAGTAGAAGTCTTATAATCTCCAGATTTATCAATCACTTTTATTATAAAATTTACAGTTCTTTATGTGAATATAATCAATGTTTTTTAAGCGATTTCCTATAATAGCTAAGATAGAGTTCTGTGGTTTTGGTAAAAATTAAAATATCTCATATCCTGAAGTCAGTTCAAAGAACAACAAAGTAATCCATCAAAACTGACAAATTGAGAATTTGTTCATTTACTATTTTTGTACAGAGGGGCCCCGTTTATGTCATTTTTTGTCAACTTTTACCCATTTTTTCCTATTTTAGAACTTTTTATTTTTCTCTTCTGAATTTTAGCCTTTTTTTCTTAAAAAGTACTAAATAAATCTAAAAACCGCAAAAAAAAATCTCCTTACCTCCATTTTTTTTAAAAAAAAAAAAAGTTTTTGCAAGTAGTCGGATACCTTAAGCCAAAGTATGTATAAAAATAGTATTCCAAACATTGAGAATACTTCTAGAAATATCACTGAAATGGTACGAATACGACTCGTAAAAAGCCTGGTTAGTTTTCGAAGATATTGCAATATAAATAAATAAAAAAAAACTTACATTCAGAACTTATCAACATTTCTATTTTTACATTTGTGAGAGATTTTTTTATTATTTCAATTAGGTTTCAATCCTGTTTTGAAAGAAAATATTTCTGTCTAGACATCATTCATCACATTTAATTTCTAAAAATCCTTGAAAACTTATCTTAGATGTATATTGAAACGCTTTAAATGGATTTTGTGCTTAGACAATTCTTCCTCAACAGTAGTGCTACGTAGACTGTGTTTAATTTACGAAACTTCAAATTTCATTAATTTGAAATCGATTTTCAATAAAAATATAGTTAGCATTTGCATAAAATTATCAAAATGTAATCACAAACTTTTATAGATAATTTTATTTTTACATTTTATTGCCTAAAGTATTATTATTTTAACGGTATTGTATACCATTAAAAACACAAGTAACAGGTGTATTATATAAATTGTAAAAGCATTGTATGATTTTGAATCAAGCTTCAACACACTGAATTTAAAGTTTAATTGCCGTAAGATCCGTCGTATAAAGCCCACCACCGTATAACGCGTATCCATACTTTAAAGCTACAATTTTTAATTTTTAAATATATTCACCGTATAACGCGTACTCTCTTTTTTACGAAGGGACCTGAAATATTCTTGCGCAAGGCCCTTATGTTTTAATGTAATTTATTCGCGATATTATTCCAAGCTTTAGGAAAAATAGTATACTTCTAGAACTATGTTATAACCCTTTAAGCTTATAAGGAATGCCATTTCTTTTAAATAAACTGTACTTCGATATATATAGCTAATTGTTTTTTCTATGCTCATCTTTTTTTAAAGCTCTCAGTTTTGTAACTGGCGTATAACGCGCCCCCATTAATTTCGACCTTATTTTTTGTGTTAAAAGTGGGCCATGCCAGATTTTACGGTGCTTGTTTAAGGTATCCGACTACGTTCGGAACCGTGATTTTAAAGAGGCGCATAAATGGATAATTTTCATGATATTTAGTGTCACTTAGATTAGAATACATGTATAAAATTGTTTTAAGGATATTTTGACAAAAAAATTTATTTAAATACAATATATATTTCGGCTAAAAATTAACTTAGAATAACCTTTTTTCAAAATGTTCTCCTTTTGTGAAAAGGCTTCTATTATACTAATATTTTGCCTGTATATAGCCCAGACCTCTGTACAGAGGCTCAACTAGAATTTTTGAAATACATAACTTAGAAGAGGGTTTATCCATGTTTTACGACAACAGAGGGGAGAAATTTTAAGGGAAAAACGCCAATTATTATATTTCAATGGATTGTAACTCTGAAAATAATGTGAGTTTTTCAAAACTCATAGTTGAGCCTCTGTACAGAGGTCTGAGCTATATACAGGCAAAATATTATTGTAATAGAAGCATTTTTCACAAAAGGAGAACATTTTGAATAAAGGTTATTCTAAGTTAATTTTTAGCCGAAATATATATATTGTATTTAAATAAATGTTTTTGTCAAAATTTCCTTAAAACAATTTTTATACATATATTTTAATCTAAGTGACACTAAATATCATGAAAATTATCCATTTATGCGCTTTTTTAAAATCACGGTTCCGAACGTAGTCGGATACCTTAATCTTCATTTTATTCAGAGTTTACGCAAACAGTATGCAAAATCAATAAGTTACTCTGAATTACTAGTTAAAATACTCTCTACAACATCGCCCTAAGGAGTTATCGGAAAGGGTGGAAATTCGGTAGATGAAATGTACAAGTGCACATCCCATTTGAATGCATACACATTGTATATATATTGAAAATGAAGCATCCGTAAAACAGGAATTTAGGATTTCATTCAGGAAATACAGCTGCTAGAGAAAAAAAATAATAATCCCTTAACCCATTTCTGACCCTAATGCAAGCTATTACCCAGTTGGGCATTGATTCGCAATGTTAGCGAATGTTTTTTGTGGAACAGTTTGTCATACACGTTCCAGTTGGTGACTTAGATCAGAGTCTCCCAGGAACTGTCGGAGATTTTTACTTATCAGAGCCCATACATACCTAAAAATCTGAAGGGAGAAATCTAAAAATCGCGCTTGCCATGTAAGTGTTGGTGAAACACAAAAACGAGTTGTAGAAATTCGTACTGTGAGTGGCCAGACATTATCCTGCTGAAATGTAAACCGTGAAAGGAAAATAAAGGGGCGTAGGACCTCGTAGACATACCATCATGTTATAAAGGTGTCATGGATGATAACCAAACAGCTACCAAATGAATCGGCACTCCATATCGTAACTCTTGGTCATCTTGGCTCGGATGATAGTTGAGTAGCCCTCCGCTGTCATGATAGTTTCCCGAAACGTTTTCGCGCTGATCATCATTAAAATCCAGTTCGAAACCAAACTTATCACTGAATACATTATACTCCAATCCGGAAGATTCAAAATTGATTGCCCTCGGAATCATTTCAAATTTGCCTTGCTGTGTTCAACTAATAGGGCAGTCTGTAACCTCAGCATGCGTTGGCTCAGTCACATCGATGGTCGTTGCAGTCACTGGTGTCTCAATTAGAAGTCGGATCGCTGAAAAGTGTGCATCAGGGGAATCAACCAATCACTCATTACTTGCTTTCGATTGATCCCTACTTTCCGGATATTCTATTTGGTCATTGTTCACACAATCCAGCCAACATCATCAAACGACATCATCAACAATCCTGTGAATTACCTTTGTTCCTACTTCTTCTGTAGTCTAACTGCACTTCCTTTCTCAAAAGGTGACTTTCGCTTATATTGTTCATGAATCCGTCTTTGAGTCATTGTTGCAGGCTATGTGGGCTTACGGAATCCCATTCACATGGGAGTTATTACTTGGTTTTGGAATGTTATCTGTTTCAGACACCATTGCTGCGTTGTAATGCGCTAAGGCTTCAGCTAGTCAATTATTGGCAGCGGAAAGGTAATTATTTGTGTATTCCAATGCTTCTCAAACTTTCAATAATTGTGATCCAATATTAAATCATAATTTTCATCGCACCGCCCTTCCTTACAATGACAATGTATTGAATTCGATAATACTGAAGCTAAGACTACAATACGAATTTAACCTCTTAAGTACCACAGTCGTATATAAACGTCTCACTCACCCAAAAAGCTAATTGTCTCGGACGTATATATACGTCTTTCCGAAGTACAATCTTTTCTGTGTGCTGCTCTCCATAAAATTATTCCGAAGGCTTTGGAATGCAATAAAAGGACCTTGACAGTGTTTGCGGAGGATTTACTTATTTTAAAGGATTTGCTCATTTATCCCCCACACCCCTCCCTCCGATACATCCAATACACGTGCTCACGAGAAAAATGGTGGCACTGGGAAGTAAATCGCGTAACTTTTTTTCTTGCAATTAAAGGATTAATATTAAATCTCACAAAAATTATCCAGATAGTTGTTAATTTGTGTATATAATTTTATATATTATAAGCCCCTTAGGGTTACTGGTAATTATTAAACAGGTTCTAATATTATTGCTAAATTAATTATGAAATACATTGAAGCGCAGTATTAATGCATTTATAAGTTTATTATATCAGTGTAAATGGTGTATTTTATTTTTTTAATGTCCGAATGTATTCTGCTTGTTTATTTTCAGTAAATTAATAAATTTTTTAAATAATCTTTTGTTTACGACTTTTCAATATGCTCGCGCCCCCCTCGTGGAGTTATTACGCCTCCCTAGGGATGCGCACCCCACAGTTTGAGAAACGCTGTTATAAGATATGTTGCGTACGTAATTTCCTCTCTTTTAGGATAACTCCTCCACGGGGCGTCTTTTTTATTAAGGTTATAGATATAATATATATATTCTTTAATGTAATCAATAACATACTCTACGCATAAAATATCGATTTTTAAAAAAAATTTAAGATAAGAGTACAAATTAAGCTTATTAAACCGTAACACAAAATCAGATTATTATCAAAACACGTTAACTGATAGCGACATCTAGGATTAAGTAAAATATATAATATATAATAAATATTAAAATTTAAATTTTTTAAGTCAAATTAGTGTATTAATCTTACTACAAATATCATATTTAGGAAATTTAATAAGGTAATCACATGTTCTAAACAGTATCTAATAAGTTTTCAAAATGCTTAATTTTATCATAATCGTTATTAACTAAATGATATAACTCTTTTCTATCTATCTATATTGAATATTAAGTTCCCGAAGGGTACTTAAAAATAATTTTAATATAAAAGGTCCCTTTTATCATAAATATTGCTGTTTAGTTAATGGTGCACAGTACATAAAGTTTGTGACGGGTTCACGCGTTTTTTCATTAACATGTCCTTTTGGGTTCTTTGGGGCCAGAAGAAATGGCAATTCTTTTCCAACCAACCCGAGAAGTAAAACGTGAATGAAAGATGCAAATTAGGAAGCTTTTAAATAACAGAAGTTTAGAGTAAGCAGGGTGGCATTTTGGGAGTGTTATGATAGTCCGTGTTGCAAGTGTGAAGAGTACTTCGAGAAGTCAAGTGACAGTCCAGAGAGGTTACCCGTGACAGAGAGCCGTTAGTCTAGGGGAACAATTCCACGCCAGTGAACCGCAACTTCAGTTAGGATCCGGTAGATTGCTGTTTCGTTCGACATTAAGTTAGGAGTTACCATTTTAATATTCGGATCTGTGTTTACATTGAAAGTGAGCATAGGCGAGTTAGTTATTAATAGTGGTCCGGGTTACGTTATTTCGGTATTATATATTGTGTGTTTCGCCACCGTAGATTCTCTCCTTTTTTACCAATTTTTTTCATTATGATTCATCTACCTAATCCCCAAACCCTTCTACCATTTTCAAGTGCCTTTTGTGAAAAAGGGCCCCCTTTTAAGATCTTTAATTTTCTGCAAGCTTTGGTAAATTTTATATCATTATTATTTTATCTTTTTAGTGTAATTTATAAATTGGTATAGTTGGTCAACAAATAATATTAAACACCCATAACAAAATAACTTAACTGTTTCTAATGCAAAGTATTTTATTTTTTTAACTTATTTATTGTATCAATTTTTACAGCTTCAATGGCTTCTAATTAAAAAGCACATTATTTATTTTGTTCATGATTTTAATTTTTCATACTCATTTCATTTTTCATTCTTTAATTTTTCACATTTTGCTCATAATTCTAAGCTAAATACTTTTTGTTTTATCAGTTTGTTTTCAAAGACCTTTAAAATATTCTAATTCACAATTTTAACCAAAAACCAACTTAAGCCTTAGATTTATATTTTACATTAAGCATTTAGAGGAAGTTAAAAGAATGTTGAACTCTTTTCACACATTCTTAATCATATTTTTTTATTATTATTATTTAATTTATTTGCAAAACTCCTCATGCTCCACAATGCATAACATGAGGCTTACAGACGTAAGTGGTAACTCAATTAAATCATAACAAAACAAATTTGGAGGGGAAAAAAAGGGAAAAAACAAACAAACAAGGCAAAACAAAAATAAAAAAAGAGTCGAAATACACAAATATAAAAAAGGGAGGTACCAATATATATAAAACTTTAAAATCTATACAGTAGACAAATTTTCTTACGACATTTAGGCTCTCAGTACATTTAACCAACAAAGACAAAAAAACAGCTATAAACACATTAAAGGACACGTTCATATACAAACCATATTATCGTGTTTATCCTAAATCGCAAAATAAGCCTAATTTTATTACTAAAATATAAATTTCAGCCTTCATGTGGAATATGTTCTTCGCCATAAATTTCTAAAGGCCTTTTTGAGTGCATAAATACCATGAGATAACAAAAGTTGAATCATTTATGGCTGAACCGAAGTATGTGACGTAAGAAGTTTATGTATATCCACAGACAGAGACTGCTTTTAATGTATATTACGCTTCTAAAACAAAATTTGAGAGAAAAATAGTTTGAGTTTCAGATAAGTTTAAGAGAATATTTATGATTTAACGTATAATGTGTTGTCTAAGAGATTTACGGTTTTTTATGGAATCTAATAAAAAAATGTGCAAAACACACAGAGTATTACTCGGATTGCAAAAGAAATTCCAATTTAAAGTCTTAAGAATTATCACTTCGTTTTTTTTTAACTTTTTAGGTGTTGTTATACTTTGACAAATTTTATTATTTGAGAATATTTATTTCAAGTTGAATCAGTTATGGCTAAATAGAAGAATACGACACAAAAAGTTTTTGCTTATGTGTAGGTCAAATTGCTTCAGTCACATTTTATATAGCAAAAACAAAGTTGTGATGAAATTAGATCGTATGAGTTTTAGCGTACTTACGTAGTACGATGCAAAGATTCTGGGACTACTGTTATTGCAGACGATGAAAGCGAGTACCTAAAGGTAAACCACTTAAAATGAATTCTCCCAACACTCCCCTACCTGACCAGATTGGTTTAGTTCATCTCATGTGACCGAACCGCACGCGCACATCTGTTATCTTCCGAAGCTAGTTACCTTTGTTTAGCGTTCCAAGAAAGATCACTTTTCTTAAACAACGTTGAACATTAAATTCGCTTAGCTCGCTTAAGTAAAATACCAATGGAATCCTTGGAAATGCTAAGTAAGATGTATGGTGAATCTACCATGTCGAGATCCAAGGCTTACGAATAGCATTGGCGTTTAAAGAGGACTGAGAATTCATCGAAGACCATGAACGCGTTGGACGACCTTCGACTTCACGGAACGCGGAAACTGTTGTGTTGGAGTCTGAATGTGTTGGAAAAGACCGTCGCTCAACACTTGCACAAATCACTAAGGCTACACACTTCTCGAAGACGTCGTTTGAAGGAATCCATCCGTCGTAAACGAAAACGTCGTAAAAATAGATATTCCTACAGAAGTATAGGAGGTTCTAGAAAAATTATTCGCTGAGAAGATTGACAAAGAGTCCTGGAAGTTTTTCCCGATCTATATTAAGACGAAACGATTTTCGAATCTAACATTTGACACCGACTAGACATTTCAATTGCCTTATGAGAAATCGTGGTTAAAAATTTGAATTGGGATGATTTTTTGTCGCTACTTATAATACTTGTTTGCTGTTTAAAAAAAATTAGCAGTAATGACCAGGAAGCTCAAGAATAAAGAGAGTTTCCGATTTACTCTGAAATAACCGGACTGTTCATTGGAGGGGGGAGGGATCTTTCATTTTTCGCAAAGCATTATGTTTAAAGTTTCACAAATCAAAAGGTTATACGCTACGAGAAAATTAAAGAAGGTTCTAGGAAGAGTTGTTTTAATACGATTAAAACGTATTAATAAGATTTAATAGAAATTAAAAAGATATATAGAAACTCTACAGGGTTCATTTTAAAAAGTAAACTTAAGACTATTTTTGGAACAAACGAACAATAAATAGTTTTCACAATTTAAAAAAACATCTAAAATAAATTTCGAAAACACCTGCTTCCTTAATTGAACCACAAAAGAGAATTAGCACTTCTCAGAATTTAGAAAAGATCCGTAACAAAAATAAAAAGTTAGAACAAACATTAGTTTAAAAGCATTTTCAGGTATTTATTTGCTTTCTTAACTTTTCAGGAGAAAAAAAGTTCTATTCTAGGAAAAGTTTCGGGAAATTCGAAGTGCAAACTCACACGAAGCGAGAAAATTTTTATTTCTCATAAAATAGGTTTAAAAATCAGATTTTTAGAGTTTTAAAAAAATTTGGAAATGGCTTAAAAATCGTCTGAAAATAAATTGTTTTTTTTAATTCCAATAAGCTGTGTTCAGGAGATATTTCCTTAATAAATTACAATTCGATGACTTTTTTAAATTTAACTTCTTTGAAGATATGACTGAGAAAAGTTTCGGATTCCTTTTGAAAAACATTTTGTATTCATTAGACAAATTGGTACATACGTAGGTTATAAACATTTTTTATTGTTCAAGATTTTATCAGAATATTCGTTTCTTTATAGTTCCGCAATATGAGAATTTGAAAGCATTTACGAGAAGATATTATTTTTTTTTCAGCATGATTTGTCTAATATAATTATGCAATTTTTTGATTAACGAAACAGAATTATTTCTTACATTCCACTTTGAAAACTTTATTCCCTGCGTCAAAAATATAAGCACGTGTTGATAATTTTTATTTTATTTTAAGCACTCTTATGATATTGTCTAAATACAATTTCAGTTTTCGTACTCTCGAAGACCGAATTTTTTTAATAAGGTTATCCTATGAATTATGTTTCAGTCTAATTTAATCTTTTTATATGTAAATAATAAGCAGATTTATAGAATTCCCGCTTGATCAAGTGTATCCTATTGGTCTTTACCGAGGGCTTCATTACCTTCGATATATAAATCAAAGGTAGGTTTCAAATTTTATTCCTAAGAAAAATGTTTGGTCAAGATTTCATGGTCAGCGTTCTCTCTGTGGAATTGTGGATTCATTCCAGGTGCAAATAATAATCCGTAGGATAAAGCGGTGGTCTCCCCCACAGAACTCATTTCCTGTTAGGGAAATAGTGGTCATGGAGTTTCGCGTGAGAAAGTATCCGAGACCGCACACACTGACGCTTATGTTCCAAGGCAAGTCAGCCTTCGACCTCCCTTTATCCAGCCAACAAAGAGATTACCAGTGCAGTCCCCACACCAATCTTAGGCTTCAAAGTCACCGCGTGAGGGGTGACTAGGACCAACAGCCGAATGGTAATCCTGGCTACGTCCAAACAGAAATTATTCTGCCTCACGTGTCTCAAAGTGGGAAAGGGGAAAACCCAGAGCTCTTGATACGCTACGAAGTTTCCCAAATGCTAGAGAGACATTTCTACAGGGTTCAATACTCCACGACGCTTCTTGAATCTACGACGCCCTAACACTTTCCAACGAACTTCCTTTCCGATTGACTTCCATATTCGCTTGGACTCTATCGCTCTTACTTTGACCTATCAAGGTTCCTATTAAAGAGCATGCCTATGCCGTCCTAACGCAGCCTTTCCCAAGAGTGGTCCGGCCTCAACACAATGCTGCACTATAGCTACACGTCAAATTAGTTGAAGCTGAAACTCCTCAAGTTGGCTTAGCGTTGGAAAGTAGAGTATCCAATCCGGTGTGCACTCGTCACTTGGCCGTAAATCAGAAACATAAATTGTGCTGACCATATCTTTTGTCTAGATGATGAATTTCAGATATAATATGAAAGATAATATAAATACTTTAGATATATGATCGTTATTAATATATCATTCATAAAATAAAGTAATTCGCAATTTTTGTGTTAGGATTTTGAAGCTTATTGTTAGATTAATTGATGGTTTACTACCGCTGCACTTTAAAACAACACAAAGGCTATTGAAGACGAATCTCGTAATTTTAACTCATGGTCAAACGTCGTGAAAGACACCTGATTTTTCAAACTTCTACGCTACACCAATGTGAGAATTTTGAGTCTCGCGAGATTTAACGAACATTAGTTAAGGTATCCGACTACGTTCGGAACCGTGATTTTAAAAAAGCACATAAATGGATAATTTAATGATATTTAGTGTCACTTAGATTAGAATACATGCATAAAATTATTTTAAGGACATTTTGACAAAAAAAATTATTTAAATGCAATCTTTTGGCAAAAAATTAACTTAGAATAATCTTTTTCAAAATGTTCTCCTTTTGTGAAAAAGGCTTCTATTATAATAATATTTGCCTGTATATAGCTCAGACCTCTTAACAGAGGCTCAACTAGAATTTTTGAAATATATAACTTAGAAGTGGGTTTGTCCATATTTTACGACAACAGAAGGGAGCAATTTTAAGGAAAAACGCTAATAATTATTTCAATGGGTGGTAACTCTGAAAATAATGTGAATTTTTCAAAAATTCTAGTTGAGTCTCTTAGAAAAGAATGTGGGCTTTATATACAGGCAAAAATTTATTATAATAGAAGCATTTTCACAAAAGAGAATATTTTGAAAAAAGATTATTCTAAGTTAATTTTTCCAAAATATTGTATTTGAATAATCTTTTGTCGAAAATGTCCTTAAAACAATTTTATGCATGTATTCTAATCTTAGTGTCACTAAATATCATAAAAATTATCCATTTATGCGCTTTTTTAAAATGACGGTTCCGAACGTAGTCGTATACCTTAAGGCTAATCTATTAATCCCTGTATTCAGAGATGCCAGGGTGAGCTATATTTCGCTTCACTTTATCGCAAGTAAATTTGGCATATATAGAAATCTGTGTTGAGTTTTTATTAAAAGAAATGCCAGATATTAAAATTGATGACAATTGTCTGTTTGAAGAAGTTGGAAGTAAAAACGTATATTTAAATTCTGATAAATTAGAGCAATGGGAAATGCAGCATGTTGAAATTGATAAAAGATGGATGGAATTACTTACCCGTTTCAAAAATGAACACATTCCATATGAAAATTTAGCTATTTTGTTGAATTTACATTGTACTACTCTGGAGCTATTGCAACATTTGAAAGAGTTTTTTCAATTGGTAATGAGTATTGGATATGTAACAAACCAAGATTGGATGTGTGATACTTTAGCTACAGTACTTACCGTAAAATTCAATATGAAGGATTTTTCTTAATCCAAAATTTTCGTTATATTAGAAAATGCTCATTTGAATTATATCCATTTTTCATATGAACCGAACATTTTGTTCAATAATTCGGGCTTATTCCTTATATCGGGATCCAAACAAAATACAAATTTTTTCTTCTTACATTTTGGAAATTTTAAAAGCGATTACACGAAACTTATCCATATTTAGAAATTATACACTTTTTATTCAACAGCTAAAATATTATTAGTAAATTACTCTACGCACCATTTAATTAGAAATTCAAAAGAGAATATTTTCAATTTTACGCAGAAAAAAAAATACTGCTTCGTTTACATAAGAGGGAGGTATATTTTCACAGTTTCCAAACAGTGTAAAACATTAGAAAATGTAACAGTTTCATTATCAAGTTTCATATTCAGAGCTTCATTATCAATTTCTGCATTATAATCCATATTCATTAGCTCCGACAAATCAACAAATTCCTCAACTTCAATTGCCCAGATAGGCAATCTGTCATCAAAAGAATCGTACTCGTTGAAATCTTCCCTACGTTGTGGATTGCGATGAGGTAAGAAAGGACTTTCCTGTCCTACTCAAGACTCACACGATAGATAACACTCCTGACTCATCTGCTTCTGCAAAATCTTATAGTCCCTTTCCCGTTGAAGTTTGCTGCTCGCAAGAAAAATCTTTTTTCTGTTCCAGACAAAAAAAGAGGTCATTTGAAAAAAAAATCTAATTTTTATTAATACAAACTAATAAAAAAAATTTCCAGCCACTGAAATAATTCGTTAACTCGGGGTTCATTATCCGTTAAATATGGATTTTTTTGCCATCATTTTAATCGAGGAAAGATAAAAATTCGTTAAATCGCGAAAATCATTAAATCGAGGTTCGTTAGTTCAGGGTCCGACTGTATATATTGACTAAAAAAATTCATTCAATGGGAAAAATACTCCTTTAAGTAAATGATTAAAAGGGATCTAAGCGTAATCAGTGTATTTTTGTTTGAGTTAAGATGTCTCATATATTTAGTCGTAATTTTTCTTAAATTTTTCGTCCTCCTTTTCATTGTAAAAAGATTTGTCACCTTAGAATTAGCCTGTCTGTATGATGAGTTTTTAAAGATACAGGCTCAACAGAAATAGTGCAAGCTACGAGTTCTGTAGTATGATCACTCATTTTACCATCAAAGAGCGTATTGTAAGAGGCAAGTGTACAGTTTTAATTGCTTAATTGAATGAAATATTTATAATTACAGTCTGACCTCTATTTAACGAAGTCGCTACATCCCGAAAAAAAAAGTTCTTTATATGGAAAATTCGTTATATAGAGGTTCATCTTTCAATATACTTTATAAACCACACTAAACGAATTTTAAATTCATAAACACTGATACCGCCCCCCTTTGGTGACCATATCTTTAATTGTCAGCGTGAGCTAGAGGTGTAGGGTTTGCAAAAGGAATTGACATTTTAAATTCTTAATATGACTTTATTAAGAATAGAACTTAAATGTCTAACAATTTAGATAAATTTAAACAAGCGAGAATCTAGAAAGAACAAACACACAAAGATAGATCAACCGAATTGCGTAACTTAGACCACTTTCTCTAAATAATTATTTAATCCGCCTACTCTCACTTCTAATAATATATTACAATCTTAATATCAAATAATCAGTCCTACCTTAATCCAAACTTAGATTCGATCTTTATGAAAAAACGTCTGGGGGCGCTTGCAATGGTATGCACCTTGTATTAATAGTTTACTTTCCAGGTAACTTTACGATTGGCTGTCAAATCCCTCTAGTCTCTTTCACACATAACATTCCCCAAATTGCCATCTCGCTTACTGAAACTTCTGTTCTTTTAAAAGCTATCTTATTTGCATTTCTTGTTCACATTTCGCTTCTTGGGTTTTGGTTGGAAAAGAGTTGCCATTAATCTTGGCCACCAAAGAACCCAGAGGTTATGTTCATGAAAAGACGCGTGAGCCCGTCACAACACTATGTATTGAAAAAAAATTAATCATTCACACCTTTTTGTAAATTAATATCTGTTTATTTTATATGTACCGTACCCATCAAAAAGAAAAAGAAAAAGTGCAGGGGAAAAAATAAAAAAGAACGTCGTATTTTCAACGTTAAAGATAATAATTTTATATTAAAATTAACGAATTTTAGGAATATATTCTAAATTAAAGTACACAAGTAATTTTTTTTAAACATACATTATTTAATAACTATAAATTCTAAACATACATTTAATTACTTACAAAATTTGTTAATTTTGTTTGAGTTTTTTGTTTGAAAAATACTGTTTCATAATACACACCATTTTGTTTCATAATACACACCACTTTGTTTCATAATACAACTGCAATGCACTAAAAATCATGTCAGGCACATTTTCTTCACATTGCAATCCGCATCGAATTATTTCAATTGAATTTATGAATAGTTCAAGGACTCGGGGACACGAGACAACTCCATTGAGGGTTTTGGGGATATCGAAGATGTTTCTCGTGAACTGGAAAATGGGGCATAAAGTTTGCACTTCTTGGATGAAACGTCCAGAATTATATTGTTCTCGGTGAGTTAGGCACCTAATAAAACCAGTTCAAGATTTATGAACACCATACAACGTATTAATAGAGAAAAGAAATATATAGAAATACTTTAAATACAGGGAGAAAAAAATTTTATCACAAGAGAAAAAGTTTTTTATATAGAAAATGTTCTTCGCTATTGGGTGGCTATTTTATGAAGAAAATCGTGAGAGGTTCTTGGTTCCAGGAAAAAATTCGCTGTATAGAAAAATTCGCAATATAGAGGTTCGTAATATGGAGGATCGGCTGTAAATAGAATTTTAATTACATTTTTATTTGTAGAAAAATAATTATATATTTAATTGTTATCCACAATGGGTTGAAAGTTTTATACATAACTCATGTTCTGTAACTGTTTCTGCAGAAAAAACCCATGTTGTAGAAATATTAAATGAGAAAAAATGGAAAAGTTAAACATTTGCATTATAATGATTAATAAAAATATAATCTTTTCATCCCTTTCAGAAAAAAACAGACTTCATCCCTTCAGAAAACAGCAGACTTTTCAATAATTTAAGTCATCATTTCGAAAATAATAGCAAAGAAAAATTTCATAAAAAACCTCAAAACTTTTTCAAGCAATAAAAAAATTAGATTGGGAACTTTTTTAAAAACTTCTAAAGTGAAAAGATTATTCAAAACTTCTGCAAAAAATAAGAGCCTGCATTTGATAGATTAAAAGAAGCCTTTCCATCATTCTTTTATTAGTTCTTTGCGGGATAAAGTATGTCAGTTTTGAAAATGAGATCCTCACTGTGTTTGAGACGGGGGTAGGAGCTACGGTTTCTGATTTCCGGTTTTTTCATTCCCGGAAATTCCCGGAGATTCATCAAAATTTCGAAAAATCTAAGAACACGCTATCTTTAACTGACATTTATAAAAATTACATAAAATAAGAACACGTATGAATTCTAAAATGTATACTTAATTATACTTTGAGCTAAAAATACAAACAATATATAATATGTTAATTATTAATTTTTAAAGTGTGATTTGAAAGCAAACACACACATAAGTAATCTGTGCTTTTTTTCACTCAACCTAGTTCTTTTAGCTTTGTTATGACTAACCCTATAGCAGAAAATGTTCTCTCAATTTCAGCTGATGTCTGAGGAATTGTTTTCGAAGCCACACCCAGTTCCATGTTTGAAAATCGAATTTAATTAGTTTTTAATCAGTTCTCAATCAATTACTTTACATAAAAATTACATAAAAAAAGAACACGTATGAATTCTAAAATGTATACTTAATTATACTTTGAGCTAAAAATACAAATAATATAAAATATGTTAATTATTAATTTTTAAAGTGTGATTTCAAAGCAAACACACACATAAGTAATCTGTGCTTTTTTTCACTCAACCTAGTTCTTTTAGCTTTGTTATGACTAACCCTATAGCAGAAAATGTTCTCTCAATTTCAGCTGATGTCTGAGGAATTGTTTTCGAAGCCACACCCAGTTCCATGTTTGAAAATCGAATTTAATTAGTTTTTAATCAGTTCTCAATCAATTACTTTTCTGATGTTGCTACTAACACATAAATATAATTATTTTTCTAATGTTTCTACTAAAACAAAACACACACACACATAGAAAATATTTGAAAATTTATTTGCTAATGGAGTAACGATCACACGTACGTAAAAATATTGATTCTTGCTATTTAAGAGATTTTATTTGTGTAACTGTTTTCTTGTTTATGAAATTGTTATATTTTTGTGACATCGAAATAACTAAACGTTCATGTAAGAATCTCACACAAAAGTTTGGTTTAAGAAAACAAGAAATAGGGAAAGTTGTAGTATTTATTTTTAAATTGCCCCGAACAGTTTCCGGGTTCATTCCCTTCTTCAAACTGCTGATTCAATCAAATAATTTATAATGAAGACAAGTATGGGGGAAAAAAAATTTAAGTAAGTTAAACAAATAACAGTTTTAAATATAAGTACTTACGTTATCAATATAAATCAAGATATCAGAACTTTATCAAAATAGTCGTGCTGGTAGACTACGAAATGATGTTCCTTTAAAAAGGAAATGATTTTAATCAACGAAGCGATGTTCGATAGACAGACAGGAACTGATCAGTGTTTCATGTATATTTACTCTTTTCTACGACAAGCTGCAAAAATTCTTCCCAACCCTACGTGGAGCGTTACAATTTTTCGCGTATTACACTTTTACACCCGTCTGTTGGGGACTTAAATGGACATTTCTGTTTCAAAGGATTTCGGGGTGAATAATCGAAAAATTGCAACAGTGTGGCCAGCTACCGAATATGCCGAAGCTTCGATATGCCGAAGATTGAAATCCACAGTCAAGTCAAAACTAGATACTTCGGATTATTTTAGTCCCGTGTCATTTCCGGAAATTTTCGGGAATACAAGTAGTATGGAAATCTTATGATTTCCCAGGAAAGAAAGCCTAGTAAGAACGTTCTTAACCCTTTATGTACCGACGGTACTTTTAAGTACCACTCCTTTTAAAATAGCATAGAATAACCAATTTTACGAATATTCTGACAATAATTACCAGGAATATACTTTGAAATCCACTTTTCCAAGATATATGGCAGCACTGGTTCTATAATGAGTATTTTAGCGGGGAAGGCGAATAGTTATATAGTAAAAATTGTGTTTTCAGCTGACAGCGTTTTCAGTGGATTGCAAAGATTATCATTTTTGTCCCGAAAAAATAGTTAATGTCAAAATTTAAGTGTCTTACTTTTTTGTATGTTAATGAAGACATTAGAAAACGATTTGACTCTTTATTTTAAGTGAGCAGTGTATATAATTAATTTTACAATGGAGAGAGAGAGAACATCGGTAATTAATTAATTAGCTCAAACGGATTACATTTCCCAAAGTTGAGTATTTTGTTTATGTATAGCCCTTAATTTTTAATGTAGTGATCTAAAAAAAAATATTGCATGAAAAAAACTGCAGTAAATCATAATGCGGTAAATAAAAGGTTAAACTGTACGTTCTAGGCTCATGCCATTCATTATCATAAATTAACAACATTGAGCACTGTGAAGCCCCATGTATTTCACCAGAAATATAGATTGATTTGGCTCTTTAAATCATATTTCCAAATCGGGTAAATCACCGTATTGTAGTTTCCTAGTCCAGTTGTACCTTTAAATATTTGTGGTCGTGGTATCTTAGAGGTTAATTATCGCGAGCTTGTGGCCGATGTATCATGAGTTCGAGCTTAGTACCAATGTAACCCACCATGTAGAGAGGATGATGCACATTAAATTTGTCCAGGCTCAAAGTCCTCTCATTAGAGTAATGTGGTAGTTTGGAGAGGAAGTGTCAGCACTAGGGTGTGGTTCTCGTCACTTGATCGTGGCTCAAATTTACAAGGTCAACACCAATAGCCCTCGTGTTGTTTTATAGTGCGACGTTAATAAACACTCACTCAAGGGTGCAGCTAAAGAATCGATTTATTTATTGTAGTGGTTTGTCGCCAAATTCCCTCGTGTAGCTACAGTGCGACGTTAATATTCCCTAACTCACTCACTAATTGTAGTGTGTAGTGCTAATTAATAGACTTAATGTGCTTATGTAATATTTTCGTACCTGTGTAACGGTGCTTTTATGTTATTACTGGGTTAAGCCTAAAAAAACAAAAGAGATCTCGGTTATAAAATAATACATTTAACAACATAAAGTATCACAATTACAATGGTTGGCTATACAAGATTAAACAAGACAAATACAATTAAACATTTAGAGGCACAAATTAAAGAAAAATTAGTTTAACCCTTTAACTGTCAAGTTATTTTGATGATTTGGGTACACAAATTGTAAAATGTTTTTGAACCAAAGAACTTCTAACCTCTAACCTTTGAAGTCTTTAATAAAATGCTGCCATCTATTGAATTGAGCGCCCTTAACTTTCCGAAATCAGTCGGGTTTGACAAAGAGATGGAAATAACGTCTCCCATTTTATTCGGGGATAATAAACGATGCACTCAAAATAATTTCCCCGGTAGTACTCGGGTGGCATTTTTTAACACCAGTGATGTGCCCCAAATTTTTCGGGGAAAGACGTTAAAGGTTAAATATTGTCCAGGATTGGACGGCGAAGTGGTTGATCCTAACTCATTGGGATCCGGGCTCTCTCTGTCTGGTAAAAGCAGTGGGTTGCGAGTTCATGCTACTGTTATAAGTTTGTCCATACCGTAGAACCCATTTCAGTCTGGGGTTTTAGGGGGGTCTTTGTGGTTTTATTAAAATTTTAACCTTAGATTACAAATAAAAATGTCTAAAACTACAAAAGACCCGAAAATAAAAGCGATTTCTTCTGAAATAAAAATAATAATAGTTGTTTGACCAGCGAGTGATAAAGGTTCGAAACTCATTACGAAAATCATGGCTTGTACGAAGAAACTATCAGAACTATTGAAAAAAAAAACAAGTCTATACGAAATATCATTAAATATTTAAATGTTTCATATTTTAAAAAATATATATAGTGTTGATGTAAAAATATTGTAATTTTAAACGTATTAATAATGTATTATAAAATGTATTAATACTAAAAATTATTATCTGTATAAATATTGCAATGTGAAATATATAAATATATTATTGTTGGTTTTTAGTCTTTTTTTTTTACACGGTTTATTGAATTAAACAAAGTTTTTTATTTCCTCTTACACAATTTTTTTCTTTCGTGGAATATATATATATTTACTTTTACTATACATATCAAATTTACTTTGCTCAGTTTTTGAAAGAAAATGTCTAAGATAATTTAGGAGTATACCACATTAGATATATACCTTTGTATGCACACATTAAGGAAAATTAAAGGCATTCAATGCAGCGTTTGTTTTTAAAAAAGTTACTTTAAAATAGTAAATATCATATTACGCTTCTTAATTGTAAGAATAACTCTGAAGTACAAAGAAATTATCTAAACATAAAATCAATAAATGTATGACAAAGAGCAGGAATCAAACTTCCCCAATACATATGTGAGTAAATTGTGCCATTTCATAGCAATATGTATACCAATTTTCGGTTCAAAAACTTCTTACCCAAGTTTTGAGAATGAAACTAATACCGTAAAAGGCTTTTACCATTGTCTTCCCAGATGAACAACCCACTAAAATCCATTTCCGTATATAACTAATATGCAATTTGTAATACAAGTTCCTGAAACCCATTTCTAGGTATTGGTTCCTTTCCGTTTCTGAAAATACATATACTTTTCCATCTAACAATATGTGCTTTAAAAGTAATAATGCGGGCTCCAAAACACCCACACATTGCTGGCCTATATACCTGTATATATACATATATAACTCAAACCCAATATCGTCTGTAATGCGTGCTTCACGCCTGGAGCAATCAATACCTGGAGGTTCCCAGACGGATCTGAGCCCATTTATCATCTTCAACGGTCACGCAAACTTTCATCTCTTTTGTGTTCTTTCTCAGAAACATGTGATTTGCTACTTTACATGTAAGTAAAAGTAATAGTTACTAAAAAAAGACAAAAGGCCAGAATGCAGCATATCACAACTTAGACTTTAATTATAAGTCTTTTCTTCGGATTCTACATTATAATAATAATAATTAACTAGAAATTCTAATTTAAATCTTGATTGAAGAATACTGAGTTCAAAGAGAATCTTGGTACAAAATACAGTAAATCCTATTTTTGTGCGGTAGATAGGGACCGCATAAAAAGAACCCGCACAAAAAAAATATGGGAAAGATTTATAAATATTACATATAGCTAACGACTTTGTCGACATACTACAGAAAAAAAAATTTAATGCGGCTGAGAGAGACCGCATAAAAAAAGTCGCACTTAAAAAATATGTCAATTATTTACGAAATTTATGAGAAAGCGCTTCCAAATAAAATAAATAATTGAATTCTACTTGGAGACATTTCAAAAACATTTAATTTCTCATTGTATACATGGAGAAATTTGTTCGTTTCTACATTAGTCACTCTTACTCGTCGTAATCCAAAACGCTCATCTTCCTGTGGTGAATTAGTTCAAAATCGCTTTCGTCACTTACAGATACAATTTCGATTGATTTATTTCTTGGCACCATAAAGTAAGTGATAAGTTTTTGTGACGACGGTCAGTTGGTCAGTTGTTTGTGTACGTCACGATAACCAGATATGCATGATCAAAACTCTTTTCGGAATTTCAAACTCCTTTCGGAATTGGTATCTATTTTAATAAAATGCTTTTCCGTTTTGTTGAAAAGCTCCCTGCATTTATTTTATCCGCTCTCGGTTCTTCTTGTCCGCCTTCATAATCTATCAAATTATTGATAATGTCACTGTCATTGAAAGTTTCGTTTTCAATCAAGTGCATGCTGCTAGTGCTTTGAGAAAAAGCAATGGAACATGCATTGTCGAGAGACTGTTTATAACCAATGAACAGAGCGTCTTGAAGTGTATATAGATAGTATATACATTGATAGAAAACATTACAGTGGTGCCAGCGCCGTTGAAATTCATATACCGCATAAAAAAAAAGATCGCACAAAAAAATCGTAAAAAAAATAAAATCGCATAAAAAAGGATCGCACTTAAGGTATCCGACTACGTTCGGAACCGTGATTTTGCAAAAGCATATATATGGATAACATTTATGATCTTTTGCGTCACTTAGATTAGAAAATGTATATAAATTGTTTTAAGAACAGTATTACAATAAAAAATTATTTAAGTACAATATTTTGACAAAAAATGAACATAGAATGACCCATTTTCAAAATATTTTCTTTTGCAAAAAAGGCTTCTATTATAATAATATTTTGCCTGTATATATCTCAGAACTCTGTACAGAGGCTCAACTAGAATTTTTGAAATATATAACTTAGAAGAGGGTTTATCCATGTTTTACGACACAACAGAAAGGAGACATTTTAAGAAAAAAACGCCGATAATTATTTCAATGGATTGTAACTCCGAAAATAATGTGAATTTTTCAAAACTCATAGTTGGGCCTCTGTACAGAGGTCTGAGCTATATACAGGCAAATTATTATCATAATAGAAGCATTTTTCACAAAAGGAGAACATTTTGAAAAAAAGTTATTGTAAGTTAATTTTTAGCCGAAATATTGTATTTAAATAAAAAAAAATTTCAAAATGTCCTTAAAACTATTTATATATGTATTCTAATCCAAGTGACACTAAATATCATGAAACTTATCCATTTATGTGCCTTTTTAAAATCACGCTTTCGAACGTAATCGGATACCTTTAACAGATTCTACTGTATGCATTATTATTGCTTATGGAAGAGAGCGAAACAGCAAAAATACTGTAAATAAAATCAAGATTAAAATTAGAATTACATTACTGTTTCCTAAATGTTACATTCTTGGAATTATATTGTTTTCATTTAAAATAATGAAATCTGATTCAGTGATTTTGTGTGAGTTTAAGAAGTAATACAAAAAGTTGTACTGTCTTATTCCAACAGTCAGATTAATCCCGAAAGCATATTGGAACTACTTTGATTATTTCTATCTAACAAATAATTAAAAAAGCTCTACTTCTTTATTCTCCAGTCTTTAGATTCATAAAAGTCCGTTGATATAAGCACAAATATTCTGCATGCTTAGTAACGAAAAATATGAATCACATTTCCAACTCATTTTGTTCTCTGTTTGATTGGATGCAGTTTATATTAGAGTTAATTTGATTCATATGGTTTTGTTCCTTAATTTTCCGTGATTTCTCCATAAGATGATCAACCGTGACTGTCTGGTTTATTCTGGCTACCAATTACTACGAGTAAAAGTTGATCGAATCTACTGTAAATACCAAAAGAGGCACAGGCAACTAAATGAATAGAATTTGTCTAGTTATATTTTTCATTTCAAATCACCACACACACATATTTTCGAAGGATAACCTTTGAAAGCATGGATTATCCACTAGACTGCATTGAACTCAATGGATATCTACGGTAAGTTTGTTGCTAAATGGGTTATAAAACTATTTATCCAATTATCTGTAAAGTGTATATCTCTTTCATTCTTTTTCTCTTCAAGTAGGTAATATTAATAAATGTCAACTTAACGTTCATAAATATGTAATAATCAAACATTGATTGGCCCTGGAAACCAATAATACAATCCTATGTCATTCTAATTTAAAATATGACTTATGTTTACCGGAATAACCACTTATTTTTTTAACAAAACAGCCCTATTTATAAATGCACACGACATAGGTTTATAAACCTTCTTCACCTTGGATATCTTGCTTCACCCTTGTCTCTCCATTTTTCTGCAATTCCATCCTTTTTCTCGCTAAAAAAATCAGTTCCTTCAAGCAACAGTGCCCTCTCTTGATCAATCAGAACATGCCTGCAAGCTAATTGTTTACATCAGGCTTATTAAAAAAATGGATTTAATTGTAGAAGGAAAAGGTATATAGCAGAGGCTGCGTAATATAAATATTTCTTTTAAAAAGTACAAATTTTATACTAAAGATTAGTTTCTATAAAAGTAATTTAACATAATCTTCTTTTATTCAAATTTCGGAAAATATTCGCAATCAAACTGATTGTGAAATACATTTGGTGCCATTATTTTTGTATAAACCAATACTACAACACATTGATCGACATTGAATATATCTAAATATAGGTCAAAAGTATCACATAAACGTTTCTTGTAGTTTTTCATGTGTAAAATGAATTGTATTGTGATTGTATATCAATTTTAAGAGCTAATGAATTTAAAGCACAAGCAAAGAAACTCAAAATTTTATTAACTAGTGAAATGCATTAGTGTGTTTGGTTTTGTTCTTATATCACAAATTTATATATAACGTTATATTAAATAAATGCATTTTATATTTAGAATAGTAGAAAATAATCAGAAATGTTTCTTTTACAAAATACACAACAAATTCTTATGAGAATTCATTGTTATATATTTCATGGTGCAACTCTTTAAAATTTCTGAAATTTCTTAAATGTCTATAGATATCATCACTTAGTGAAATTTCCCGAGAGATAAATATTTTTGTAAACCTAAACATTTGCACTCAAGCCTGTTTGAACTTCGATTTTACTTAGCAGTTCATTTTTTTATGCATAAATATATTTCTTCGGAGATAATAAATTTCAAAATAAACATTATTTTATATAATAAAATAATAGTTTCCAATTGTAATTCTCGAAGATGTATTTTATTTAAAACATATACCCTCCCCCCGCTGACAGCC
Organism: Trichonephila inaurata madagascariensis; assembly: GCA_019973955.1. Classification (NCBI taxonomy): domain Eukaryota; kingdom Metazoa; phylum Arthropoda; class Arachnida; order Araneae; family Nephilidae; genus Trichonephila; species Trichonephila inaurata. The sequence goes on from BMAV01008509.1 coordinate 274,374, forward strand.
TAAAGGTGGACCAATCCCCATTGTACAAAGTATACAACTGTTCATATTCATTGCTAAAACTGTAATTTACATGTACTATGTAGCTCTATTTATATGTTCTTTTTTCTTTCGCAAAAATGTGTTCTTGGCACTCCTTTTTATTTAATTCATGAATGGATCTGCATCGTCCAATACTTCATTGATAAAATCCTCAGATTTTCATAAACTTGGAGCTCTTAAAACTTCCTTAAAAATTGAGTATTTAGTTCCGTTGATAGTTAATAAGTCTTTTTATGAGACAACACCTTTCTTTTCATGCAACGATTCCAGTCCAGGCAATCTTTGCGATATTTTTTGCGAGAGCTTGCAACAATGTACTATCGCAACCGTACTGGCGATATTATAGGAAACAAAGCACATGGTTATCAATTCAGCATGTATGACATATGCAAAATAGGGGTTGCCAACTTAGCGAGTTAACTTGAACGTTGGCATTGTTGCGATAGTACGTAATAAATTTATTGCGTCATCACGAAAAACTTTTTTATATAAAGAGAGATAAGTTTTATATAAATGTTCTGATTTCAAAAATATTTTAAGATTCTATATTATATATATTTTTCTTACTTGATCATTCTTTAGTATTTGTTTTGGTTATAAAAATAAAAATTTTAAGAAAAGGGGAACAAAATTTTGAAATACCTTAACTTTATTTGACCTTCATAAAATTTTGTAAAAAAAAAAATATATTCATAAAAAAAATTCCAATCAGTAAATTTTTTCTCTGCTTTTTTTTTTCAAGTATATTTTTATTCTCCTTAATGACTTAAAAGCCTAAGAAATATTTTTTTAAATTTTCTATTTATATTCAAATTTAAAATAAAAAACTCCTTTTAATTAAATCGTCAATACATAGAAAATTTTGAACTTCACAGGGATATTCCTTATAAAAGAAGACTAAAGATATATACAAATTGCAAAATTATCAATATAAAATAAATGTTTTAATAATCAAAGCATATAGCATTCAAGGAGAATCTTTAAGCAAAAATAGTTTTAGCAACAAGTCGTAATTGAATATTTATCATTTAAGGTTAATTTTAGCAATTTTTGTTGTTTTTTTTTAAAAAAGCAACTCTTAACTTGCGAAATAATTTTTTGTGATTACTTCCGACATTATTTTCAAAGATAAAGACTTATAACAGCTGCAAACGAATCTCCTCCCAAATAATTATTAACAATAGAGGCACACGATTTTTTCAAACATAATTACAAACTGAAACTGCAAACGATTTCTTACAATAGCCGCAGACTATTTTTCTCAGGATAATATTAATAAAAGCTGCAGATGATTTTTTAACTTGAAAGAGAAATTTAAATTGAAATTAGAAGTGATATTTAAACAGCAGATAATTATCAATTCTACATTTCACAAGAACTTACATTTAAAAGAAAATTAATTAATTCAGTAGCTCATATGAATAAATAATCTCTTTCCTTTATATAGGTATATTATTTTTATGGCAAAGTTGACCCACAAAAATATTTAAACATCTTCAACAGATTATTTATAAAATTATTTTCACGATATTTAAAAGTACCTTTTAAATTTTCAATACCGAATCAGAGGTTGAACCTCAGCTATTGATCTTTTTCCGCTTATGAGACTCGAGTGCTTTTGAATGTGACAATGTGTACTGTAAGAGTAATAATCCAGATGTTCAGAAACATTTCTCTTCGTCAAAAGAAGTCCAATATTGTTGGCAAGATGTGATTCTCGCTTCCGAAAATCAATAGCCGAAGGTTCCCTGGCGTTTCTCGGTGTCCATCCATCATTTTCAAAGGTCACGCAATCTCTCTTCAATTGTTTCACATTTTCTGAGACATATATTCTACCAATAAAAGAAGGCGGAGTTTTAAAACTGAAGGGAAGACTTTTTATAAAGCATGTGTATCGCAGAGAAATATTTAATCACTAGTTATGATCTTGATTAAAATATTATGTAACAGAGTTGTAGAGAATCTAAACATTTTTTTTAAAATCTTTATTTATAGTTTCTGGTAAAGAATATATTGAAATCAAAAACAGAGTTTAAAATGTAATCTTAACCCTTAACTTCCCCATTTTTTAAATTTCTATGAAAAAATTATATCAGCTAGTTCTAAAGTAATAATTAAAGAGGAAAATATATATCAAAAAAATTAAGCTATTTTAACTTGAATTTCAGTCAGTTTTTTGTTTGCTGCATAAGTGCAACATTGCGCAATAGTGCTGTAAATTACAAAACATTTTTTTATATGAGGATTTCATTATTCGTCAAAAAATGTTTAAATTTTTTACCTGGTAATTTATTTCGTCAATAAACAAGAGGAAGCATAAAATATAATGGATTCTTTTTATAGCAAAAACACAGTTCTTGAGGCATCACAGATTTTTATAATTGTTGTGATCTCTGGGGAAAAATGTACTTCCATCTAGTGATAAAATTAGTATGTATTTCGTTGCAGTAATCTTTTTTTCATAGATAAGTGATTTGTAGGTAATTAAAAAAAATATTAAGTCTGTTAAGTTAAAATAAATCATATGTTGCAGAAATGCAACAGTGGGAAGTTAAGGGTTAACGGAATGAATATTACATTTTACTTGACTTGGAGCATATTGAAAAGTCGAAAACAAAAGATATTAAAACAAATTATTAACGTATTGAAAGTAAACAAATACATTCTGACATAATAAAAATAAAATACTCATTTACACTATAATACACTTATAATTAGTAGTGCACACTCTATTTTATAATTAATTTAACAATGCTAAGTTAAGGGCAAGTTTAATAATTATCAGTGACCCCCTTCCCTCCCCATGGATTTGTGATATATAAAATTATATGCCAACATTATTACTTATCTGGATATATAATATGCCAACATTATTATTTATCTGGATATATAATATGCCAACATTATTACTTATCTGGATATATAATATGCCAACATTATTACTTATCTGATATATAATATGCCAACATTATTACTTATCTGGATATATAATATGCCAACATTATTACTTATATCTGGAAATATAATATATGTACGGTTTATATAATTAATCCCTTAAATGCCAATTAAAAGTTACGCGATTCGTTCCCCAATGCCACCGTTTAGCACGTAGGTATGTGGTGTATTGAATGGGGGGAGGGGTAGAAAAGGAATGAGAATAATCAAACCTTCTAAAACAAGTAAATCCTTCGCAAACACTATCAAGCTCATTTTATTGCTTTCCAAAGCCTTCGGAATAATTTTATAGATAGCAGTTCACAGAAAAGATAGTACTTCGGAAAGACGCATATATACATCTAGGGAAATTAGCACACTGGCTCAGCGAGACGTTAATATACGTCGGAGGGACTTAAAAGGTTAAAGTCGTATTTTGGGTTTAGCATCAAAGTATAGTATTATTGAATTTAATACATCGTTTGCGATGCAAACTATGTTTGAATATTGGGTCGTAAACATTGAAAGTTTGAGAAGCACTGAACTAAGGCTCAAAATTACGTAGTTTGTCATCTAATAGCCCTCGAATAGCTTCAAAAGTTGACTTTAATACAGTGCTTCTCAAACTTTCAATATTGGCGACCAAATTCCCCCTCTCATACAATGACAATGTATTGATTGTATTAACAATGTATTTTGACTCTTAAGTTACAATACAACCTTAATTATATACCGTACAAATTATCAATATAAGTATTAATTTTTTCTGTTACTGCTAAGTAATGTATTTTTAAGTTACTTTTAAGTCATGGATAAGTATTATGTTACTTTTCGCAGTTCAGAATGTATTTTGTTTTGCTTCCTTTCAGTAAATTAATAATTCTTTTAAAAAATAATCTTTTATTTTTGACATTTTAATATGCACGCCCACGTAAGGTAATCATGCCCCCCTAAGGAGGCACGCCCCACTATTTCAAAAACGCTGCTTTAATAAAAAATAAATCTGAATAAAGAGCAAATTATTTGTGTCGATTTATTACTTATCACCTCAACTACTGCGCTCTAAAGAAGACTTCTATTTTCTTACTCTTAATACGGTTAAATACAATTGTTTTCAACTTTGATTATTTTCCATCATTTGGAATTTTTATTTTTGTAACATAACGTAATATTAAGTATTTTTTATGAATCGAACAGGTTTTTGTTTGTTTGTTTTTTTACATTCTGTACTTTAACAAATAAAACACCCTACTTCTTTTTTTAACAGTTCTCTTTTATCAACAACGCTAAGTAAAAAACAGTTTATCTTTGTGCTCCAAATCCCTACAAAAAAAAATTATTGACGTCAATTTGTATTCGTATTGACGTCATTATTTGTTATCCACTCCACGGTTGTAGGTATACTGGATTTATAATTTTTAGTACTTATCTTTTGAGAAAGTAAGAAATTTAAGGGACCCTTTTTGCTCTTTTCAATCCCATAGATCAGGGATGTCCAACACGTGGCCCGCCAGTTTGTAAGTTGCGATCCGCCGACTCTTTTTTAAAAAATTTTAAACATCAGGTTTTTAAAGATTTTTCATTTTGAAATTTATTTAAGGGGAAATGGGAAAAATTTTATGTATACATATATATATATAAATCTACAATGTATTTGCCTGCTACCTGTTCTTGTTTTAAAATAAATCCTTCTTGATAATGAAATTCCCCTTTTGATTAAAAATAGATTTATATTTCATCAAAGAGTTACATTTGATTTTACTATAAAATTTTTTAATAAATTTCAATTTCATTATGCATATCCTTTACTATAAAGGTACATGATTCTTGTGGTGAAACTTTATTTCTCCTCCCCCCTTTTCTGTTTTGGAGGCCCAAAAAACAAGAGGCGTAGGGGAAAGTTTTATAAAAGTTTTAAAAAATTATTCAGGACGGTTAAGATAAAGGCAAGATAAAACGTTTGCGAATAGCAGCACTATCAAATTTCAACAATGAGTAACGAAGGATTTCAAAAGGAACACCGGGAAATTTTTAAGAAAATGGCAACTGTAATATTTTAAACATTATTTGATCATTGCATTATTATATTACCTATGTCTGTATGCATGAAAAATAATGAAAATAATAATGATAATTCATTCAGTTTTAAATTTTCACTCCAATAAATGTTTTCCTGTTTCCAAATCTGATATAAAGGTACATATTTTTATGTGCGGCCCGCGAGATTATAATGTTTTTCCGAAGTGTCCCGCAAGGTCATTTGGGTTGGATACCCCTGCCATAAATGCTTGGATTATTTCTTTTCTGTTTTTGTATTGGCTGAGAGATTTAGAATGCTTTCATTCTTTCAGGATTAAAAGAGCAATGACTCTTTCTCTTGATTGCAATTGCTTATACGTAGTATGATCCAAAGTTAGGGGGCAAGGTGTAGAAAACTGTATCCTCAATAGTTCACAGCGCCGAAGCACACCCTAATTTTAAACTTCCCCGGGGGTGATACACCTGCCAGAGTTCGTTAAAATTCTGGAAAATTTTTAACCTCCCTAAAGGCCTCCTCTGATACTCCTTTCACCTCATCCGATGACACAAAACAGCGTCCCTGTAAATGTTTTTTCATTGATGGGAACGGATAAAAGTCACACGGGGTTAAGTCTGGGGAACAGGGCGGATATGGAAGCTCGTTAATGCGAGTTTTGGCGGGGAACTGTATTGTTTTGGCAAACTGTTTCAAGAGGTTCGTTGGGGTCGATGTGCTGGTGCATTGTCATGCAGAAGATTACAGTCGTCCTTGCTGGAGAAAAGAAAAACCCTTTTTACACAAGGGTTTCAAACAACACTTTGGGAAATGTGTATCTTTAGAGATTCGTGTAATTGATTGACAACGATCTTTTCGAACACATTCAGACAACCACGCAACATTTTCCGTTCGGAAAAAATTGTCCAACATGTTCATCGTCTTTGATGGATTATTCCCTTTTTTAAAAAGAAAAATGTCATCCATAAACCTTAGATCTCACTACGGTAGATTCACCATATACCTTACTTGCATTTCTAAAGTCTCCATTGGTGTTTTACCTAAGCGATGACAAATTTTAATGCTCAACACAGTTTAAAAAAACCATCTTAATTACATCGCAAAACAAAGCTAAATAACTTCGGAAGATAACAGTTGAATATGCAATTCGGTCACATGACAGAAGCTAAACCAACCTGGCTAGGTAGAGGAGGGTTGGGAAAATCCATTTCAAGTAATTTAAATTTGGGTGCTTGCTTTCGTCGTCAGAAACGGCAGCAGTCCCTGAATTTTTGGAACGTACTACACATAGGAACTGCACAGATCATTTAACTTATAAGTTACAGTTTCGTTTTGAGTTTTACTAAATTCTCTAATTTCAAATCTGGTGAAATTATTTTCAAAATGATAGGGCGAAATGAACCTTTGTATAACTGTTAGGCTTTATTTCTAAGTAATCGAACAACCGTTTTGTGTTTTACAAGCAAAATATAAATATTCTTGTGTATTTTAAAAGTTCTCAAAGGTTGAGTGTTTAACAAAGGTTATATAAATATTTACTAATGTATATCTGTCTCCGAAAATATTATCTAGTAAGTCTGTTCCCTGTGTATAACTCTCCTACATGTAACCCTAAATCCCTTTATAATACATACACATACATCTGTAACTAATCCATCCCAAACACTCTTCAAACAATTTATTGATGTAGAGTTTCATGCCTGTGAAGGGAATATTCGTATTGATCATTCAAAAATTCCGAAGCACCACACAATTAATTTTTATAAGTTTAGTTACGATATGATTCCTAGTTAAGAAGGCGTTTGTTTCTCATAATGGAACATTATTGCAAAAGGAAACACATATTTAAGAAAGATATTATCCCTTATTCTCTCTCACACACACCCTCTCTTTCTCTCTTTGTCACTTTCTCAGCCACGGCAACCTATGAGTCAAGGTGCTGAATTCGTAAATGATGATCACGAGTTCGAGCCTAGAACCGCTGAAGACCCGCCGTGTAGAGTGGGCCACTGCACATTAAATCTGTCGAAGCTCAAATTTCCTCCCGTTGGTGTGATGTGGAAATTAGGACAGGGAATGAAAACTCAGGTGTTGCCTTCGTCACTTAACCATGGTTCAAAATAACGAGGTCAGTAGTGAATAGCCCTGGTGCAACTTTTATGCGACTTTATTATAACTCTCATTCACTTACTATCTTTCTCCCCTCTCGAAAGACATTTGTACATACTGTAAGACCCGGTGTATAACGCGCACTTTAAACACAAAAAATGATATCGAAATTTACGGATGCGAGTTATACCCGGGTATAAAAATGACAGCTTCAAAAGTAAAAAAAAGAGATGAACATAAGAGAAATTAAACTTCTACATAGGTCGGAATACTATATACAGTCGAACCTCTATATTGCGAATTTTTCTATATAGAGAACTTTTACCTGGAACCTTGAACATTTCACGATTTTCTTCGTATAATAACCTCTCTATAGCAAAGTGCATTTTCTATATGAAGAACTTTTTCTTTTGTGATTCAATTTTTGTGCTTCCTTTTTCAATTCTTACTATTAGCACGCACTGTCTATATATTTATTTATTTATATATTTTTATATTTATTTATTTATCTTGGTGGAATTTTCAATCGTTAATAAAATACATTTTAAAGCGCTGAATTGAGCTGAAATTTTATATACAGGATCATTTTGAATGACATTACAATAATTTAATTATAATTAATAAAAATTAATTGATTAAAACTAATTATTTAAAGAATTACAAATACAGCCACGTTGGCGACTTAGCGACCCTTTTGGCGACTTGTGTCAAAACTTGAAAAGGTTTTTTTTCACGTGTTAAAGCATTCAGTTGGACTGAAATTAAAAGGACAATACGATACTTTAATGATAATTAAAAAACTAATTACCACTTAATGTTGTGGTTCTGTCCTATGTATATACATATTTATATTAATTGTAACTATTTAATAAAAAGTTGCTAAAATAAAATTTTTCGTTGTTGATCTAATTAGGAATTGACTTAAAAACTATGTTTTTATATTACTTGTTTTAAAGTATTTCTGAACATTTCAAGTTGTTCTCTCTTTTAGCACATTTTATGTTGGTCATTAATCTTGAACTGATTTTATTAGATCCAAACTCGCCGAGAGCAATAGAGCTCTGAACGTTTTATCCTAGAAGTGCAACCCTTAACCCCTATTGTCCAGTTCACTAGAAACATCTTCGCTATCCCCTTTCACCCTCAGTGGAGTTGTCCCGTGTCCTCTTGTTCTAGTTATAAAATAATGTATGCTTAATATTACTTGTATGTTTTAAATTAGAAAACGTCCTTGAAATTTGTTAATTTTAATATAAAATTATTTTATTAATATTAAAAATACTGTGTATTCTTCGGCATACTTTTGTTCTTGTTTTCCTTGCAGTTTTTCTTTCTTTCCTTTCTTTTTAAATGGATGAGAAATATAAAATAAACATATACAAATTTAAAAAAAGGTGTGAATAATTACTTTTTTCAACACATAGAATTTACGAATTTAAAATTTGTTTTATGTGGTTTTTATAAAATATATTAAAAAATGAACCTCCATATAATGAACTTTTTTCTGGGATTTAGCGACTTCGCAATATAGAGGTCAGACTGTATTTGAAAGAAATAACATGCCTAAAGAAGTTAAAGGGTTCTGATTCTAATAGTATACTATTTTTTCGAAAACCGAGGATAATTGTAATGGACTGCCCTGCCATCCATTAGTGTGAGAGGTTCGGAAGGAAGATTAGCCATATTCAAAACAAATACTGTTTGTTAACAATTATCAACAACGACACAAATTTGACAACCCAATTAAAGAAATGCACCAATTAATAAATATAGGGATCAATATAGCGAGGTAGACGAGATACTAGAAGAATCAACAATAAATCGGATCACTTACATCCAGGCAGTACACCTTCTAATCCAAATCGACCTAATCCAATTTAACACTTAATTGACCAAATCTTCAATCTTAATATTAATCAAATAAGCTGTGAAGTGCCCTCGCCTAGCTTCACGTTAATCAATCACTGCTATCCTTTAGCAGTCTAACCTCTCTTCCTCTAACTCGAGAGTTTAATCTTTATATACAAGTCTTGATTTGCATAATCCCATCTTCTTTGGAAGAAAGTTTTCAATAGAATAATTTTTAAAGACCTATTATTCCCCAACAGAACTATTAGTACGAAGAACGCGATGTAATCTGTTACATAATAACCTAGCCAAATTTGACTTTTAAAACATAATGAGCATTGTCAACGCACACTTGGTTTCCCTTTGTAAAATCGGTTAGGCCACCGGTGCGCACTATACACCGGTGTGCACTATACGCCGGAATTTACGGTAAGCTAATAAAACCTTTTTTTGCCCGATTCTGCAAAAGTTAGGATTCCGTTCATTTTGGTTTATAATTACTTCAAATTTCAAAATTAGCCGCAACAAAAGGATGATTCTTAAATAAATAATGCACACTTTAAGAAAAAGACCGCTATAGATTAAATGATACGGTGAAATCCGTTCATTCTTCTATGGACTCATCTTAATCCAGTGTACTCAAGCAAATATTGAAATACAATAAAGTAAGTACTCAACGAAATATATACATTTTTCTTCAGAAACAGCATGCTTGTAAGCTGCTTGCAGTTTTAAAACAAATCGCAATTAATTTACTTCAAAGAAAATGTCGAATATACTGCACAATTCAAGCCCCTCTTGAAGTATTTTTTTTTCTTCATGTGAAAATGGGAAAAGTATCCCAGATAAAAATAAAAGTTTCCCCCTTAATAATGAGTGAAGATAAATATTGCTCTACATACCTCATCTAACACATAGTGAAAGCTGTCAGAAAATAACAACCCCGGAATGAATGAAAAACAAATAAAATATTAATTCTGAAGAATGAATGCGACTGTCTAAAAATAACTACGGAAATACGGTTGGAAGTTACTTCTAAACAAAAAAGAAAACTCGGAATTCTAAGGAATAACGAAGATTGCTAGATGAAGTACGTGTGAAGAACTCGACAACATGTTCGGGTATTCGTGTTTTCCACTTCTTTTAGACATGAACATCGCAGATTTTTGTGTTGCGAGAGGAAATTATATTTCCTCTAGTCGCTATTCATCATAGTTAGTTGAAAAACTCTTGACAAGATTGAGTTTAGATGTCTGTGTAAGAATTTTTTGGTTTGGTTATTGTACTTTAAAGAAAAGACTGAAGTAGAAAACAACTAGAATATTATTTTTACTTCGATTCGTCATTTATTCCTAGAATTGTTTCACTCCTAATATAGATATACTATTATGAACAAGGTTTTTACTTAATTAATATCGTATGTTGCTATTGTGTTTTATTATTGAAATCAGAAGAATTAATCAAAGCTGGGAGGAAAAATGTTTATGGTTGCATCGAGGCTATATATACATATATATATATATATATCTTCACGCAGTACCGCACACAGGAATTTTTCAAGGAGGGGGAGGAGGTCCAGGTTGAAAGTTCACCATTCTTGTATCATGCTATTTTTTGATTTTGCCGATTTCCAGGAACAAAACACAGTGAAAAACTACCATTGGAATAAAAATCAGCATTACCACACAAAATTAATCATTAACAAATAAATATTTAATTAAATTCCTACGTATTGTATACTTAGAATTATAAATCCGGTTAAATCGGAAAAATCATGGGCCTCGGGGGTCTGGACCTAGTGACATCCTTTGTGTGCACCCAATGTCTCTACGTCATGTCAAAGTATAGGACCCAATATTAGAAAAAATTTTCGATACAAAAGTGCACCAATATAAGTTGTATATTCTAATTTTGTTTATTCTGTAGAGAGCAGTATATTTTTATTATGCTATTCATTTGTACTTGGATTTTTCCGTTTTTTTCTGTTGTAAGATAAATCCATATTTTGTCTTCCTTATCCTCATGCTAAATTAATTTTCACTTAGCATATTGAAGGGGAAAACCCTTATACATGGAACGTTTTTAAATTTAAAAAGTACAGTAAGACCTCGCTTAACGTGGGTTATACGTTCCATCAAAGTAGAGCGTAATATGAAACAGCGTTAAACGATGTTATCTCATCATGTAAATAATTGAGTTAAGGGAAGATATATATAGGTAGAAAATTGGTCAGATATTTTACCATCAAATTTATTAATTATGTTTTCTATAACAATAGAGCAAAATTTATTTTACAAATTTAGAAACATAATTAATGAATATACATATACAAATAAATAAAATTCTAAATCAGTATGTTTACATTTTCAATTAAAAATTTGTCTTGCTTTTTCCATTATAATATATTAGCATAGGGGCATATTGCGTTCAATTTCGTTGTCAATCCATATAGAAAGTCGTTTTTTCATTTCCTCTATTGTATTATTTCTAGAACTGGTAATTCCAGTTGCAGAGCTTGTCGTAGTGAGACATTGCCATCCTGTGATGACCATGTCTTGCCGGATCCGCGTAAGCTAGAGGTGTGGGATTATCAAATGATGAGACATACCCTTAATACAACTTTTATTATAACTTATAATACTTAAGTTCCCTAATTTGACACTTATAAATTAATAGAGTAAGGAGAGTCGAGCCCAAATTAAATCACGTATTTAAGCCAGATCACGCGGTACTAGATCTTCTTATCTCACTATCCTAAATAATCCTGTTATCTACCTCATTTCTATATATCTAATATTACCTTTTCCCTGTTTTGGTCCCTTTCAATCTAGAGAATATAATCTATAACTCTTATATAAGAAGATTCTCTTGATCCGCAAGGTAGCTAATTTCCTGATCCCTCCAGATTCCACACCAAGCTTTGTCACGCTATTATTGATCGGAATGATTCCACACCTCATAATCTCAGAGCCTACGCTATATTATGCTATTGCTATGTTTGCCGCGCTATCCTTATAGTATATCCTCATTTACAGGTTCGATCCGTTTCTCTTCTTTTGGTATTGGGTTGGAAAGGTTTTGTATATTAATCGGCCGTCAAAGAACATAGAGTTATGTTAATCAGAAAGACGCGAGAGACGTCACAACCCTTTAAGAAGAAAAACGTGATTTTTACTTAAGGGTTCTCAATGCCCTAATAAATTACGTGTCTAAATCTCTCTATTTCTAAATTTCTTCGCTTTCTGAGTTTTATTTAATTTTTAATCTTAAATCTTCATTTTAACTTTTTATAATTTCCAATATTCATCTTGACTTTTAATTTCATTGAAATTTTAATCTTAAATTTTAACTTTTATAATTTCCAATATCTATCTTGACTCTTTTAATTTTCATTGTACTTTAATCTTTAAATTTTAACTCTTTATAATTTCCAAAAATTTATCTTGACTTTTAATTTTCATTACTCATCTTAGAATTTTAATATTCAATTTAATTTAAACTCGTGACAAATTTTACTCCAAATAACTAGGCTAACATTAATACCACGTTTAATTTGTGCCAACTCTCAGAAATTTTACAATTCGTTACTTAAAATATTTATATACACTTTAAAAACTACCATTTTGGGTGCGCAGACCCAATCTTAACACTTCATATGAGCTGGTGCTTCTGTCCCCTTTCTTAACAGCCTGGAAACACACATTGAAGCTTTACTTTTAGAGATTTTCAGGGTCACCGCCCTCGAAATGAAACTATTTAAGTATCTATTTCCATAATCTTAATCAATATATTATTTTATATATCAACACAATAAATTTTATCTCCATCCCTACATCTGGTTTCCCCAACAAAACTCCCCAATGAGCCGCGCAAAGCGCCGTTATTATTGTTAGTGCCCCTTGACTACTAAGTGTTTCCCCGAACCAGATGCCTCATAATACGTAACAATACAACAACAACATATATATATATACAAATACATTATACAATTACAAACATTTTTCAATAAACCACATTTGCAACAAATAACCAAAGGAATTTTCGCTACATCCTCACGAAGTCATACATCGAAGTAAACAAATGTGTGAATACAAATGTTTTTCTTCAGAAAAAATTTTTAACAAGTCAAAAGTTCCAAAATTAAAATGAACACTCATTGTAGTGTTTTGACTTGCTTATAACTTTTAAGCACCGCCCCAGCATCTCTTCTTGCACACAATTCTTCCGACCACTCTGTTGGAAGATCATAAAAAATGGAAACAATACAACTGATTTTATATTCGGTCTCCCCACGTTCACATTTTTCTCCAACGCAGAGGTGTCATCACTTTTCATTCCTTTGTTTGTACTGAATTTTTGTTGTAAGGCTTGTAATCTCCTTTTGCCCTCCTTCCTCTTTGCCTTCCCAAATTGTGTTCTTGGCTGGTTGTGGTTCTTCTGTTCCCTCCTCGTCGTGGCCTTAGATTATACCTCTTTTCAAATGGAACTTCAGTTGATTCTCTCCCCTGCTCTTTTTCTATCTCTGGAAATAGTACTAGATGACATTTGTCTTTTATTATTAGCTATTATACTACCCCCTTCTTTGCCACTTCCCTTTGTGGTCCAATTTGTCCCCTGATATACCTGATCTTTTATTTCCCTTGGTTATATTTTTAAACCTTTTATTTTATTTTCCCCTACCGAACTAGTAGTGATCTGACCCGGTGATTTGTTTCTATGGGTCCCTTCTCTGTATTTTTGTAATATTGATTTGATTCGTTACCAATCCTTTTGCTCTCAACCTGGCTGCTCTCACCGCAGATTTTTCTTCCCCATATTGTGACTCATTTAATCCTTTTGGTGTACTTTTTCCGAAGTACTCAGTTTCCTGACTTGATCTTATACTCATTTTGGGGATACCTGTTCCTAATCTCGACCTCGTCACATTTCCTATGACGATATATTCTATTTGATCTACGTTAACTGTTAATCTTTTTCCCGATTTCCATATTACAATATTAAAGTTCCTAACTTCTAGACCTCTATAAGGTCCCTCAAACTTTGTTTAAATTTAGCACATACTTTATTAGCTGCTGAACTTAAGCAGGGTGTGTTTCTCACAAAACCCAATCATTTACCTTTATTTTTATGTCCTTTCTACGTCTATTATAATATTTTTTTCCCACCTTCCTGTTTAATTTTCGTACTTAGTCTAGCTTCTTTAAAAGCTTTTCTGTATATCTTGAATTTTAAATTTAGAGCTTTCCCCGATATCATAACTAGTTTTGAAATGGTGTAATCAATTTCACCTAAAATAACTCAGCCGGTGTTTTTCCCTGTTGTTTCATCTCACCGCCGTACGAATAGCGTAAGCAAACTCATACGTAAGAATTGATCCCAAAGTATCATGTTGATCATTAACGTAATTTGCAAATCACTGCACTATATCTCGATTTCACTTCCTTTCAGTCCGATTTGCTTGTGGTCGATATGCAAATAAGTCTTCACATGCCTTATGCCTAATCTTCACTTAAGTGCTCAGTAAAAATCTCGGATATAAATTGGGACCATTATCACTTATTAATTTTATTGGTGCCCATAACGCGATATAAAGTTATCAAAAATATCCGCTATTATAATGAGATGAGGCCTTTTAAGAGGTATAATTTCGCCTTACTGCTGAAATGATCGGTTATTACTAAAAATATAGCGGTTGCCCATTCTCGATATAGGATACGGGCCTAATAAATCTAACGTCATCATCCTTTCTCCGGATAATTTGATATAATTGATTTAACCGACCAGCTGGTAACGCGTTTTATAGTTATTAACTTGGCACATATGGCAGTAGAGACATATTGATCAATAAATTTTCTCATGTACGGAAATAAATAAACGTCCTGAATTTTATGATACGTTTTAAAATTCCTTGCCGACGTGTCCATTCCTATTGGCTTGTCATGAAATTCTCTCATTATTTCATTCCTTAAAGATTTGAATGTATACACCTATTTCACCTAATGACGTTATGTGTTTCGGGTATAAAAATAAATAATCCTTCAATTAAACGGAAAATCGTGGACCACCCTCACATATCGTTGCATTAACCGAGTTATCTCCGGTTTCTAAATATCTAGTATAAGGACCTAATTCTGTCATTTTTCTCTGTTCCTACACTGTTCTCTAGCAGTACCAAATCTTTGATTATGGCACACACACAATTAATTTTATCACCCATTATACTATTAATTGATTCCTTGATAGAATGTCAGCCACTGCATTTTGAGTTCCCGGTCTATGCTCCCATTCTATATTGAATTTTGCTAACTTTAGTGCCCATCTAATCATCCTACTTCGATACCTCTTTTGCTATGTGTTAGGTGTGTTAATGCAGTGATCTGTTATTACCTTTAATTGGTAATACCCTAAATATGTTCTAAATTTGTTCAATGCCCATACTACTGCTAGACATTCCTCTTTCAGTGAATCCTCCCGCGTTGTTCAGTGTACGTGACGCAAATACGACTGGTCTGTTTTTGTTGGTTTAGTACCTCCTACCCCTAAACCAATCGAACCTGGCATCTGTAAATAACTCGAATGGTTCCTGAAAGTTTGGTAATTTCCTTAAAACTGGCGCTTTGTTACCGCCTCCCCTTGACCCCTTCGAATGCCTTTTGTGCTTCATTGACCAGACAAATTTTTAAATTTTCGTTTAAGATTATAAAGTGGTTCTCATACAAATATCCGCATAATTTTAATACTGCGTACCACTGGGACACATACCTAAAAAAACTTAGATACCTCTTTTGAGTTACGGGTGGTTTCATCTCTTGTATAGCTCTTAACCTTTTGTCTCATCCGTTTTAATTCCTTCTTTACTAATACTCATCCTAAATATTTCACCACGTAACTCCCGAATTTAAGACATTTTTCCTTATTTAATGTCAATCCCGCATCCTTTAACAACGAAAAAACTTCCCCTTTAAATGTTCAACATGGTGAGTGAATGATGGGTATTTACGATAACGTCGTCCATGTAAACACTCACAAACTTCCCTATCACTCTGTTTTAGGATTAAGGCCACTGCTTTTGAAAAATTGAGCTGCTCCCTGATAAAACCGAATGGCATCCGCTTTGAAAGCATATGTGCCACTTTTACCACAAATGCGGTCTTAACTATATCGCTGCTTCTTACTGCCATTTGAAAATACCCACTCTTAGGATCAAGAGATGACATTATTGTTATATATGGTATGTTCGTTAATAAATCATCTATTAACGGTAAAGGGTAATGCGGATACTTTGTGATCGAATTTAATTTTCTATAGTCTACTGCAAATCTTATATGCTTCCGATTTCATCTCGGTGGTAACCCATTATTTTTCTTGCATAATACAACAGGTGACGCGTATGGGGACTGAATTGGAACAATCGTTTCCTCTTGTAACATTTTTGCCGTGAAAATCTATTATTGTTTGCTTAGTGCGATCATACTTAAGGCCTTGAAGCTACTCGGTGGGTTATCTCCCCGTGTCAATTTCATGGTATAAGACATGAGTAAGACCTGGTTTATCTGAAAATAACCCTTTAAAAACTACTAAAACAATTTTTGTAGTTTTTGTTTTTCTACTTCAATTTTGTTTTGTAGATAAATCTATCTCAACTTTTTCCTCTCTCTCTTTTAATTGCCTTCCAACCAATCTTATTTATTTGAGAGAATCTTGAATTCTCAACGATTTTGATTAAAATCTAATACTATTCTTGACGCACTTATGAAATCTATACCCGTAGAATACATGGGTATTCTAAATCTTTTCAACACATGAAATGACCAATTTCTTTCGAATTGTCTGATCTTAATTTTCACCCTACAATCCCCTTGTTTTTGGGTATACTCGCACCCCTGTGCTGTTATTACCTGCCTCGCGATTTTTATTTGTTTATAGAAAAAATATTTTCTATATACTTCTTCCGATATAAAAGAGATTTATCTGCTCCGGTGTCCCATAGCGCTTCAAAAAAAAATGTGTGTTATTTAATAATATAGGTACGTGTGGAAGTTCTGCATAGGTGCTATACATATTGGAGAAAGCCCACTTGTCTCTTGTCGACACCTCTGAGGTTGATCATTAACCTTACAATATTTAATCGTCCCCCTTTGCGTCCTATCATCCCTCGATTGAAATTATCACTCGAACCCTTATTTCTAATACGGTCCCCCTCTATTAAAATTATCATTTCGCCTATTTCCCTGAAATGAGTAACCCCTGTTGCTGAATCTTGGATCATTATTATTAAACCTATTCCCTCTCGAACCCTCTATTATTTTGACGGCTATTCCCCGTGTAAAAACCTATTTCTGTTATTTGGTCTACTCCCCTTTATTTCCGAATTCTCCAGTTTCTACCATTAGCTTCAGCAAAATTAGGCATCCTATGCGCATTTTGGACCTCGTCTTTTCTACATTATGGTTCTGATAACCCCCCTTTGTAATTTGGTAAAGAATATCTCTTCGAATTTAGTTGTGATCCCTAAAAAGTTGTATCGTATCTTTGTGGATTTCTAACTTCCACGTAGTCCTGTACCTGTGGTTCGAGTCGAACTAAAATATGATCCACTAAGTCTGCTTGGGACATTTCTCCTAATCCTAAACTTCTCTATTTTACTAATCTATATACAAAAATCGTCAGTGTCCTGATTTCTTCCCCTGCTGGGATGCATAAAACTCCGACTGTGTTCTTTTTATTTCTTTTTGATCGCGGGAAAAGCTCTCGCTAATTCAGCTTTGAGCTGCGCAAAATCCGTGGCTGTATTTTACTCAACAACGAACCAAATATCGAATACCAATCTTGAGCCCCTTCCCCTGAGATGATTCTTCTTTAAGTAAGCACATGACAGATTACTTGGGATTTCAAGTAACTGAATATTATTGTCGATGCACTCAATGAACTCTGCTTACATTCTCCGACCCCTGAAAAGTACATTTCAGGTAGAATTGTATTTCCACCTACATTACCTAACCCAGAATTAACTACGTTCGGCGCTATTGAGACATTGCCATCCTGTGATGACCATGTTCCTTAAGCTTGGATCCAAGTGTGTAAGTTGGGGAGGTGTGGGATTATCAAATGATGAGACATTATAATTCTTAATACAACTTTTATTAAGAGTAACTTATAATACTTAAGTTCTAATTTGACACCTCTATAAATTAGAGGAGAGTCGTTCAAATTAAATCACGTATTTAAGTCAGATCACGCAATTCAGATCTTCTATCCTCAATTATCCTAAATAATCCTGTTATCTAATTACTTATATCTAATATTACCTTTTCCTGTTTCGTCCCTTGACCTAGAGAATATATAATCTTATAACTCTTTATATAAGAAGATTCCTTGATCCTCGCAAGGTAGCTAATTTTGATCCTCCAGATTCCACACACTGCTTTTGTCACGCTATTGATCGGAATGATTCCACACTACAATCTTCAGAGCCTGCTACGCTATATTATGCTATTGCTATGTTTGTCAGCCATTCTTAGTGTATATCTCATTTATATATGCTCCGGATCCGTTTCTCTTCTGGTATTGCTGGAAAGGTTTTGCCATTAATCGTGGCCGTCAAAGAACATAGGAGTTGGTTAATCAGAAAGACGCGCGAGAGACGTCACAGTTATAGTTGCCGATGGCAGCATTTTTCCTTATTCTCAAGAATCGGTCCTTATTGTTGAAAATGCCAAATTCACGCCGCAATTCAATTTCAGAGATTGACGTTCCCAGTATCTAATCTTCTAATCAATAATTTGTATTTCAGTTTCTAGTGTGAAATGCTTTTCTTGTTGCTTTATTCTCGTGTTTTATTATCACCCATAATAAAAACTAAAAGTCATAATATTTGTCACTATGGCAATCGTTATATTATATAAATTTATACTTACAATAGCGTCAACAAATGTTTGAAACGATACAAATATGTTCGTATAACACCGAAGAAAAGAAGAAGCACACGTAAACTGCTTCGGATATCGGAAAGCCTAACGCATTGTGCAGTATTTCGAGGAATCCCACAATTCAAATAAAAGAGTGTTAAACTGAAACAGCGTTAAGCGGGGTCTTACTGTACACTATTGTAAATAGATATGTGAATCACAACGTAGCAAGGTATCGCGAAAATTGAGACATATTTGTCTGAAAATGTGTTACGCATTTTAGTTCAAGTTCTTTCACATTTGGCGAAGACTGTTTAAATAAACTTATTAACGTCACAGCCCTTAATGATGTGATGCGTGTTTTCAACAGAGGTGTTTTTAAAAATGAAGCTGTTCTGCGAATAAAAAAATTCTCTACAATTGTTACGCATGCAAAAACAAATGCTAAGCCGTTTAGGAATCTTAACTAAACGGCCATCTTTTGAGAAACTTTCCTGGGGCTTAGCAATATTTTTGTCTATGGAAAGTTAAAGTTAGGGGACATCATTTTCTCAAACGCTGACTCAAACATAATCTAGGTTAATTTTAGCAAACCAGCAAAATTTTTCTTCGACTTGTGATTTCGATTAACGGCACGGTTATGTAAGTTCGCATTAGTGAAAAAATCATCGTAAGATTTTGAAATTTGTGGTCATAGTACCTACTGATGTGATGCAGAGTATCACTATTCCATGTTTTCATAAATATGCTAGTCATCGCTTAAGGTATCCGACTACGTTCGGGGGGAACCATGATTTTAAAAAAGCACATAAATGTATAATTTTCATGATATTTAGTGTCACTTAGATTAGAATACATGTATAAAATTGTTTTAAGAACATTATGACAAAAAAAATTATTTAAATATAATATTTTGGCAAAAAAATTAACTTAGAATAACCTTTTTTTCCAAATGTTCTCCTTTCGTAAAAAATGCTTCTATTATATTAATATTTTGCCTGTATTCAGCTCAGACCTCTGTACAGAGGCTCAACTAAAATTTTTGAAATGCATAACTTGGAAGTCGGTTTATCCATGTTTTACGAAAACAGAAGGGAGACATTTTAAGAAAATACGCCAATAATTATTTCAAATGGTTGTAACTCTGAAAATAATGTGAATTTTTCAAAAATCACATAGTTGAGCCTCTGTACACAGGTCTGAGCTATATACAGGCAAAATATTAATACAATAGAAGCAAGCATTTTTTACAAAAGGAGAACATTTGGAAAAAAGGTTATTCTAAGTTCATTTTTTGCCAAAATATTGTATTTAAATAATTTTTTATTGTAATACTACTCTTAAAACAATTTTATATACATTTTCTAACCTAAGTGAAACTAAATATCATAAATATTATCCATTTATGTGCTTTTTTAAAATCACGGTTCCGAACGTTGTCGGATACCTTAACCAAGGGATTGGGAACTTTTTAATTTTTCTAAGAACTTTTATGACCTTCTCCTTTCACCCCGTGCCCTCTTGACTGTGAGTCTCGGAACAACCTGTATGATTGTTCTCACTTATGTGTATTATAATACATAGAAAAAAACCAATTTATCCAGTTATACATACCCTATTCTGGAAAAATTTGGATTTCGAACACCTTGTGGCCAAAACTTAGCTTGTAATAAATCAGTGAGGCTTCATACCATCGGAACTAAAAGTCTTAAACTTGCGGCGGTCTCCACCAAAGAATCCATTTCCTGCTAGGGAACTAATGACGTGTCAGCGGTCATGCAGTTTCGCGTGTGAAAGTATCCAAGACCGGACACTACGACGTTTGTGTTCTAAGGCAAGTCAACCTTTGACCTCCCTTTATTCAGCCGACAGAGAGGTGACCGGAGCAGTTCCCACGCCAATCGCCAGCTTCAAAGTCCACCGCGTGAGGGGTGACTAGAACCAAGAGATGATTATTAATCCCGGTCTACGTCCAAACAGAAGTTATTCTTCATCACGTGAGGCTTGGAAGGGAGAGCTGTTTTCGATCTTTAAAGGGACACGAAAAGGGGAAACTCAGAGACTCTCGATACGCTAAAAAGCTTTACAAAACGCTAGATAGACATTTCTACAGGCTCCGATACTCTACGATACTTCTACCCTCTACGACGCCCCAGAACACTCCAATGGACTCTCTCTCACACTGTGAAGTTGCCCCTTCGGGTGCCCTTTTCCTTGATTATCAGCGTGAGCTAGAGGTGTAGGAATAAATGAAGAACTAGGAGCTGACATGATCTTAATATGACTTTATTAAGATCTTAAACTTAAACCTTTAACAGATTAGATAATAATAATATATGGGAGAGAATCTACGATGACTAAACACACAATATATATAATACCGAAATAGTGTAATCCGGACCACTATCAATAACAAACTCGCCTAAGCTCAATTATAATTCTATCACAAATCCGAATATTAAATAGTCACTCCTACCTTAATGTCGAATGAAGTAGTGATCAATCTGATTCTAGTTGTAGTTGCGGTTCACAGGATTGCAATGGTATACACCTTGACTTAAGGGTTCTCTGACACGGAATTCCTCTGTTGGCTGTCCCTTAATCCTTCAAAAACTCTTCACACTTGAATCACGGACAATCATAACATTCCCCAAATTGCCACACCACTTACTCTAACTTCTGTTATTTAAAAGCTTCCTAATTTGCATCTTTCCTTCGCGCTTCATTTCTTGAGTTCGGTTGGAAAAGAGTTGCCATTAATTCTGGCCCCAAAGAACCCAAAGGACATGTTAATAAAGAGACGCGTGAGCTCGTCACAACACTTATTGTGACCTATCATGGCTCACATCTAAGAGCTTCTCAATTTCAGCCTAGCGCAGCCTTTCACAGGAGTGATAGAGCCTTAACAGTGACCTCCACAGCGCTGCACCTTAGCAGTGCCGTAGCAACATCATTGAAAGTATAATGCATGCCAGATAAATTATTAATTGTTTCTTAAGTATGTACTATTTTTCTAATAATTTATATTTTACATTTTTTTCAATGCGATTATTATTCTCTTTTCCAAATATATTTCAAATTCTAACAGAAACAGACGTCTATCAAATAAATCATTCGGGATTTAAATAGGTACAAAATTCTTGAAGAAACTTACTGGATCCTAATATAACGCAACTAACATAATTAATATAAATGAGCTTAAAAGATTTCAGGATCCATTTACTTATATATTTACTAATTCGTGGTTAATATTATATGCCTTAAATTACATATTTCTCTTCTATTTTCTTTGTAACTGTTGAAATATTTAATCCCTTGAGAGAGAGAGAAATTTCGTTACAATTACTATAACAACAAGCTAACATTATTTTCATGATTGTATTATCTCGTTGGGGTTTATTTAAAGAGACAAATTCTTAAACAAATATTTAAAATAATTGGTTGTTTTGACTCTACAAATCCTCTTTTAACCTATAACAAATAAAGCTTTGTGCCAGTTTTCTATGCTATTTCGGTTTCAAAAGAATTCATTAAAACATAGAATAAACATTCGAAATTGAAATGAAATTGAACTCATCCAAATTGTTTATTCTTAATAATATAGTACAGTTCTATTATATAGGGGATGCACCCAATTTTCTAAATTTTTGATATTTTAGCTGACTTCGTATTTCATTTGTATAAAAGATTACTATATTTTCCCTAAAAATGTTAAAATATTTTTTTTTCAAAACCTGCAAAATAATTTTGCATTTCATTTGTGATTCAATTTATTTTAATCCTAGCATTTATGAAGAAAATGCTATCGCTATCTCTCTCTCTCTCATTTATCTCTTTTGTCTTCACTCCATTTCTCGTCTCTTTTCACTCTCTTTCTTTCTCTCTCTCCCACCACAAAATTTAATAGCTTTTGTTTTCAAAACTTTTTAATATGAAATTTTACCATTTTAATCATAATTTTTTTACTATTTTTGTACTTTTAATACTTAAAAGGTTGTTTGGCGCAGCTTAGCCAAAATAGGCTCTTGCGCCATAAAACCCTACATTCACTCACTCACTCTCTCTTTCTTTCTCTCTTCTCTTTTTTCTCTCTCTTTCTTCTCTCTCTCTTTCTCTCTCTCTCAGAAGCATTATTGTAACGTTATTTTTGTTCATTGCAAGACCTCTGTTGTTTTCGTAGTCTAAATTAAATATATTCTTCGTTTATATTCTTCTTTATTTGATAATAACATTGTCCATAAATTCTTCCACACAGGGAGCAGATTTAATCCCATTAAACTTGTTTTACCCAATATAACGCTTTCATTTATTTTTTTAAAAATTATTCAAGGATTTCAAAAAAAATTTTTAAGACACTACAGTTTCTTAAGCAACAGTTGTTGATCCAGTATAAATACCCGCCATTTTTTTCCTAATTTCAAAGTAAAGTATTAATTTTTTTTCTAAAGAAACTATTTGTGTATAATCTCCGAAAAGGTTATAAACTGCATTCTTTAAACTGAGAAATAATTACTTTATAGAGACTCTCCTACTATCACTTACTTATTTCTTTCAGCTAAAATATTTTAATTCCAATACTCAAAAAAACACCACTTTGGTTAAACTATCGTGAATCTAATTCAGATAAGCAGAAGTTTAAAAGCAGAAATAATCTTATAAATTATATTTTTTCAATTCAAATATTTCAGCTGATTCACATAGTAAAAGAAAAACATCACTTAAATTTTAAACCGATCATTCAATTACATATTTTAAGAGATTCAAATATTTTCGAAAACATGTCGAGACAGCTAGAAATATTCTAGTTCATACTTTCAAATACAAGCCGCTGTAATGTGTACCTTCCTCCCAAAATAAATTGCAGGTTAGTTCCCCTAAAATAAACTGTGACCGTGATGCAGAATATATGGCTCTTCATTATCTTTTCAAGGCACTTTCTGGTATATAAATACCTAAGAATGTCAAGATGAATCATTTATGTGCTAAGCCTAATATCTTAAATATTTTAATACCGCTTATAAAATAGAATTTTTTTTATAATCCATTTTGTATTCTAAAAAAAAAATCGGGAAAAGCAAATTTTGAAAAAGAAGCATTAAAATTTGTATAAAATATTAAAAGGAATATAATCGTCTTTTGGTAGCATAGATAAAGAAAAAAATGAAAACATGGTTTAATGTCCTTGAAGTGATGGCACAGATAGTCAATAATAGTCATTCTGCCATGTCACTGGATTTATGTTTTAAGGTATCCAATTACCCTAAAATCATGATTTTTTTTTTTAAAAAATTGCGAAATTTTTCAATGATTTTATTTTATAGGCCATCTTATTAGCTTTATAAAAATACCATTTTTTTTTATTTTCCATTCACTAGAACGAAGTCTGCAAGTATTTTAGTAAAAGCAGATGCCATAACTTTACATAAGATGTCAAACTTTAAAATGCGTTTTACTCGAAATGCGTTTTTTTCGAAAAGTTCAAACGGGGACAGTGATTACTCAAAAAGTTTTTAAATAATTTGCTGAAATTTTGTGTGTATTTTCTGTTTAACTGCAGAAGTGTTTTAACCTTCAGATTTATCAATCTCTCACTGTTTTATTATAAAATTTACTGTTCTTCATGTGAATATAACCATTGTTTTTCTAATGAAACGCCATTATAACGCAAAGGACGGCGTTGCTGGCGAATATTACGGAAAAAATTATTTTAAAAAAAAACATAACACATGTAAATCACAGTTTTACAATTTGAGAAACGGATATGAACAGTTGTATAATTTGTACAATGGTGGTTGGTCTGCCGTTAAATGGACCCCCACACACACACACACCACCACCACCACCACTTAGTTTTCTTAAAGTAACTATTTTTCTTTCTTTCTTTATATTTATTTATTCTTCTGTATTTAAAATATAAAACCAAAAAATATTTTTAAAAAGCAACGAAAAAATCGAAACTTTTTTTTAAGTAACACCCTGATTCACACCAATGATTAATGAACAAAGAAAAAATTCATTCGAGGATTTTTACCTTCAAAATATTTAATATTCTAAAAAAAACCAGAGCCTTTCATCCATTTTCTAATAGTTATCTTAATAGTTAAAACTTGTGCACGCGCGTGGCATCCGTAAGAAAATCAATCAATCACCTTTTGGTAACGATGCATGTACGGTACAGAGCAGCTCCTGCGATTGCTGAAAACGGGAATTGCAAACTCCAGTTCTACTAAATCACAAATATTATTTTTAAAAAGAAAAAATATCTCTGTTAACATTTAATGATATAATTTCTATGTAAAAACTCCCTGAGAAGAAGAAAAAAAACTTTTAATGAGGGTATAACTTCAACCAATGAAGTAATTTGGTCAGGGGGAGGGGCCTTTTAATTGATTTTAAATACAGTAAAAATCACTTCACACGAAACTGAAATATTTTTCTTGTTAAAACAATTCCGTGTTAAAGATATTGCAAAAAAACACCACATATCAACAAAATTAAGTTTATTGGAGTTTGTTTTATTTACATAGATATGTATACATGCATATTTTTAATAAAAATCAATGAAACAAAAACATTCACGAGAACTTAAAGAAATTTAATACAAAATTTTGATTTTTTTTTAAAAAACAAATCTTTTATTGAGTTTTTGGAAAATAATCTAATATTTTTCTTTGCATTGTTTTTTTTAGCATCTAATTGTCAACAAGTTATTCATTGCACCATTAGAATGTGCGTCTAAGTAACTGCGCATATTTTTCATGCGTTCCTCACTTCGCACGATGTAGGAACACAGAGCTGCATTATTCATTTCTTTTTTATCGTTGGAATCTGCATCAATGATATTTTTTGAGGTTTGAACTAACTCCAAAATGTCTTTGTCCGCCATAATTGGGGCTATGCATACATTATCGTCTACTGCCTCTTACGATAATACAATAAAATAGCCCAATTTGGCTGGTTTTTTGGTATTTTGTTCATTCCTAGAAGGAAAATTTTTTTTCCTGTTAAGAGTACACAGTACGATTCGATTGACAAAAATTGGACAAAAAATCAAATCTAATTTTTTAGCTTAAATTATTTTTTATGTACTTTTCTACAAACTCACACAAAGTTTGAAAGCTCTCAGTTTAAAAAATTCAGAGTTGTGATAACTTTCAGGTTCGTTTTTATCCACATCCCAATAGCACAAATCAAAACTTTAAACTGACTCATCTCGGAACGATAAAATAAAAAGTTTGTCTTCATTTAAAAGGCTAGGGCTTTTTTTCTATGTGCTTAATACTTGGAAAAGTTTTAATTTTTGCTAATAGAAAAAAATTTAAAAGTTAATATGCTTTTTTTCAATAAAAACCCAAACCCCTTTTTAAAAAATATAATTGAATTTAAATTTACACCCCCTTTTTAAAGGAATTTTAAAAGGCATTTAAAAAAGAAGTATTGCACAATTTCCCCAATCATATTACCCCAAACCCATCCCAAATTTTTTGTTATACATAGTTTGACTTTTTTTCCCAAACTTTTATTTTGGTAAATTTTTTTTGGGGAAAGGAAAGTAGCTTTTAAAAAAATCACACACAAAATTCAAAAAAGTTTTAAGTTTTTTCCCAAAAAATTTAAAAAAATGGTTAATTTTTTATGAAATTTTGAGCACAAAATCGGGTTTTTACATACACATAAGAGAAAACCCCAAAAAAATTTATGAAAATCTTTAAAATTTAAAAAAAAAATTTCCCTTTCTTTCCCCATGCCCCCTTAAGGCTTTTTTCTTAAATGTTAAAGGGAAAGGATCCAAAAATTTTTGGGATAAAATTTTTTCCCAATAAAAAAAGGAAAAAAAAATTAAAAATTTTTTGTTCTGGCTTCACTACCCTTTTAGAGAACCATATTTTACCTTCCTTTTTTGACTGAATTGTTCTTTTTCTGGCAAAAAAAATTGTTTCCCGGTTTTTGTCCTATACCGTAATTTAAAGGCTACCCTTTTTCATTTTTAAAAATTTTGAAAAAAAATCAGGGAATTTTTTAAAATTTTTAGAAACACTATATATTTTTAAACCAGATGTATGATTTTAAAAGGGTTAAAATTTTTTAAAAAAAATTTGAGTCTTTTTTTTTTTTTTGAAAAATGTTTGGATTCGGGGGTTCTTATTTTTGCCAAAAACCCCCTTTTTAACCCGGGGTGTTTTCCCCCCAAATTTTCCCAAATTTTGGCCCCAATACCCCTCATTATTTTTGGTCCCCCTTCCCCTTACAAAAAAAATGTATTGAATTCAATAATCCCTTATGGATCTAAAAATTTTCAATGCGATTTTAAACCTTAAGATATCCGACTGGGTTTTAAAAAAGTGTTTTTAAACAAAAAATGTCAATTTCCCTTTTTATGATTGTAAAAAAAAAAACCCCCAAACCCTTTTAAGATTCCAAAACAGTCTTTTTTTTTTAATTTTACGAAAATTAGAACTCTAGATATAAATTTTAATAAGTCATATTAAGGTTAAAAACAAAAACCGGAAGTAATGTCATCTGAAACCCGGAAGTGGTGACTTTGCAGTGTTTAATTATTATTTCCCTAAAATGGAATTTAAAAAACCAAAAAATTTTAATTATCTGTTTACTAAGCCACAGTTTGCTAATAATTATTTCAAAAATTTTGTTGAAAAACGATTGGAAGGTTTTTAAGACTATCACTTTCCGTGTTTGCTTACATTCGACGTTAAATTTACCACCCCTTTATCTTAATCCTTTTTTTCTATTTTTTTTGCTTTTTTTTTTAGAATTTAAATTTTTTTTAAATTTTTCTTTTTTTTTTCCCCTGAAATCTTGGTAAAATCTTTTCATATCGCCCCTTAAAAGGGTTTCAGGGAAACCAATATCATACGCCCTTTGAGGGAAAAATTTATGACCCCCCAGTTCAAAAGCTGCGCAATGTAATCAGGTAAATAATGATAAAAGTAATATTTAAAGGCATTTAACTGGAAACAGGTTGTTTGGGTTTAAAATTTTAAAGGAAATTTTGTTTTTGTGTTGCCCAAAAAAAAATTGTCCAGCAGGAAACCTTTATCGGGTGAAGATTAAAGGGTTTTGGGGATTATTTAAAACTTTACTTTGCCCCCTGCAAAAATTGCATTTTTCATATCGGATTTTTTTCCAAAAAGGGGTTGGGGAAAAAATTGAATGAACTCAATACCGTTTTGTTTATGGTTTAAGATTGATAGGTAGAGGTGTTTCAGCGGGAAGAAAATTTTTGTCCTGTTTTGAACCCTCCCCCCTTTCCCTCTCAAACTTCCCTTCCGCCAAAAAGGGAAAAAAAACCCCCCCAGTGCTGCAAAATTTTCCCATTGGAGAAAAATAATGAATGACGCAGAAAAAAGGTATTAGGAAATTTAAAAAAAATTCCATACATGATACTGAAAATTTTGGGTTTTGTTTCGGTGGATGGTACCTGGAGCGTCGGGGTTTTTTTTTTTCGCAAAATGGTTGTGTTAAGACAATATCTGTTGATACTGGGAAAATTGTTGATTTTTGAAACTTTATCTCAGTTTTGTGAAAATGCAATTAAAAGGCGGAGCAAAAAAAATGTAAAATTGCGGTGTAATCATCATAAAGGATCTTCATCCAGTATGGAACCGGTTGGGGCTTATGGAACGGGGTTCGGAAAGATCATAGAATGTTACGATACCCCGGACTATTATGGGGATGGAGTTTTTGGCTTTTTGAATGCGGTAAAAAGGGCATTTACGAAAAAATTTTTTTTACGAAGCTAGAATGTTTTAGGGCATACAAAAAAAGGGAACAAGGTTTGAAAATTGAAAAAACAGAAATAAAGGACCTTTGGGGGGGGTAAATTGTGTGACTGGGTGGTTTTTAAAAAATAAGCTACAAATTACTATGGAATTGCTATTCGAAGCAATATTGGGAACGGACAAAATGCAGTCTGGTTTTTTGCTGCCTTTTATTTTGTTTCCTTTTAAAAAAATCACAAAAATGGACAGGGGCCCTGTCGGGGCTGAAAAATTTGGGGTTTTAAAAATTTTCCCGGGCAGCCTAATATTGTGTATCAGGGAAAAACCCGAGACGCCAACAAAATATTATTAACATGATAAAAAACCGGTTTTATATGGATTTGTGTGACAAAAAATCTTTTTAAAGAAAGTTAAAAAACCCGGGAAAAATCAAAAAACCAAACGAAAGTTTTAAGAATTTTTTGGCAGATATTACCAAAAGGGTTTGGGCATCCCAAAAACGTTTAGGTTCTTTGTGCCCGTTTTAAAAGGGTTTAAGGGATTGATTTCCATAAAAAAATGGTTTGTGTTTCGGGTTAATACCGTACGGGGACAAAAAACCCTTTGATAATGGAGCGTATTGCAGATTCGAAACGTCACCCCCGCCCAACAACAAAAAAACCCCCCCGAAGAAACTTAAAGGGCCCTTCGAAAAAAAAAAATAAAAATTGAGGGGAAAAAGAAGGTTTCATACAAAAAATGGGGAAATTTTTAAATTGTTTTTTTAAAATTTACTTTATGTAACTTATAAGTATATTTTTTAAATTTGTTTTTGAAGAATGAAATTTTTTACGATAATTTTTTCACGAAAACCTGTGATATCTCCAAAAACAATTTATATAAAATTCAAGAAATTTTCAACACTTATGTTATAAGCCCTTTTTTGGGGTGTAGCAAAAACCCCGGTTTTTTAAAATAAATTACATCTAATCACATTTTTTTAGACTTAGAATATAGAGTAATTTTTTACGAAAAAACATTAACGTGAAGTTCGAATGCTTTTTTTAAATATTTTTTTTTTTTAAAATATTTTTTAACCTGCGGTTTTTTGACACTTCAGGTGGATCAAAAAAAATATTTTCAATGCAATTAAAATTACATTATGTCCAATATATTTTTTTGCTGTTTTTTTCCCAAAAAATTTAAAATTTTTTTTAAAATTTTTTTAAAAATCATTTTTTTTTTAAAAAAAGGGTGATGCATGGGATTTATTTTTAAAATTTTAACTCTTTTTAAACCTATTTATGTTCTTTTAAAAAAAATAAAATTTTTCTGAAAATCAATTTTGAAAAAAAATTTGGGCTTCGAAAAAGCCGGGTTTCCTTGGGGGCCCCCGGCGTATATAAACGTCTCGGTCAGCCGGCGTTGATTTGCCCCGAACGTATATATACGTCTTTCCAAATACGATCCCTTTCCCGTGCATTGCCATCCATAAAATTATTCCGAAGATTTTTGGGTTTCAATAAAAGGACCTTGACAGTATTTGTGAAAGATTTACTTTTTCAGAGGTTTTTATTATTTATTCCTTTTTCCCCCCCGCCCCCCAACACCGGGCATACACGGGTTATCATGCCCCCTTGGGGAGCGTGCCCCGGTTTTAGAAACACTGCCTTAAGCGATTTTTGTTTCGTGTCTAGAGAAAAACAATGCATGAAAATACAGAGCAGTTTGTCTGAAACATTGTATTATTTCGTATTAACTGATATTTCGTCTTAAGCATTTTCTCGTTAACCGTATTTCACTGTATAATCCTTTTTGAAAAAAAGGGAGAAAAACAAAAAAAAAAAAATACCAAGTTTCCCCTTAAGTATTTCACCGAAAAGCGCCGCACACGCACAATACTTTCGAAGAAAGATGCTTATCCTTTTTAAAAAGCTCGGAACGGCTTTGATTTTAGTTAATGCCTCCCTTTGGAACACACCGTGGGGTACTGTCACCGATTCCCCATCCATCATGCCGAAAAAGGGCGGGCACAAGGCGGCTTTATTTAAATTTTTAATTCACCCGCTCAACCTGTCTCAAGTTTTTTTCAGTCACATGTTTTTTTGTATATCGAGGGAATTTTTGGGGGGGACGTAATATATACACCCAGACATACGAATAGTGCCTGTAGAGTCAGTCACGTTTCTGAAAGCTAAATTATGTACAACTGGAAGTTCCTTTGTTTCCGCCCAAAATTTTTAACATAAAAAATTTTACGGGGGGGCTTTTTAAAGGGATATGCTTTAATTAAAGTGGAAGTAAAGGGCCTTTTTTAATTAGAATACGAAAGTATCTTGAAGTTTTGACCTTTACAAACAAAGAACATTATTTATGAAAACATTTCATTTATGAATATGTAATTCTTTTATTTGTTATTTTACTATCTCCAAAGGAGCATTCAAAACCATTTGAAGTAGGTAATTAATTAAAAAGAGGTATTTTAATATATCGGCAATTAAAAAAGTTATTACTACATATCATTTATAAGTTTATTTGTGGTAATTTATATACAGTGTCCGGGTTAAGAGTATCCAAAAGTTATGGCTTATAAAAACGGAACTACCCATCAGAATGAAAAAAATGTTCATTCGTGGATTGGAAACCCCTCCAAGAATTTTTGGGTCCAGTCCGATCGGCCGCACGTGCGCGCATCATTTGGCAGCCGCAGACGATGAACGTTTTACACTGACTTCATTAGTACAGATGTGGGCACCACAGTAGAAGGTGCTCTGCGTACTTTGGTTAACGAAATTTAAATTAGTCGCGCGTGTACAGAGACGTGTTCGAACAGAATGGGATGTCGATCCTCCGACATCAAAATCTATCCACCAAAGGGAACGAGCTTCAAAGGAGAAGGGAACTTTGGTATCACAAACTGGCCAGTATCCTTAAGTTTTCGTGATAGAAGACATTGTCAATTGTGTGAGTGATTCATTTTGTATGAGTCCCGATAAGTGTATTAGGCAAGCCAGTAACGACATTCCATTCTGTTCGAACGCGTAGCTGTACACACATGACTAATTTAAATTCCGTTAACCAAAGTACGCACCGTATCTTTTACTTTGGCGTCCACATCTTTACTAATGAAGTCAGTATAAAAAGTTTATAGTTTGCGATTGCTGAATAATACGCGCACGTGTGGCCGATCGGACTAGACCCAAAAAATCTCGGAGAGTTTTCCAGTCCATGGATGAACAGTTTATTACATTCTGATGGGTAGTTCCGTAATAATAAGCCATTACTTTTGGATACTTTAAGCCCGGTTGATTGATTGATTGAATATTAACGTCGCACTGTTCAGCTACACGAGGGCTTTTGGCGACGGACCACGTAATTTTGAACCATGGTCAAGTGACGTGGACTAACTACCACACCACATCAACGGGAGGACGTTTCAGCTCTCGACAGATTTAACGTGCATCGTTGCCCTACACAGCGGGTCTTTAGTGGTACTGGGCTCAAACTCGTGACAAGGCATGCCACGATCCGATACCTATACCACTCGGCTACCGCGGCCACTACTTTAAGTCCGGATATCCTGCATTAAAACTATAAAAAATACATTTCATTTCAGTAATATCATGCGTGTAAAATGAAAATCTTTTCTCTAGAAGAAATAAAATCACTTCTAAAATGTAAGTCTGAAAATGAGATCGAAGTATGCATAGCCTTATGTTGCATGTATTTTTTAAAAAATTAATTCCTCAGCACCTCTATTGATGTTTTGTAGCCTGAAAGTTTTATGGAAAGACCAAAATAATATAGGTATTATAAACGTGAAACAGTTTTCTCTTTCTATATATAAAAAAAAAGTTTTTTGTGACACTAACAAATTTATTACGTACTATGGCAACTATGACAACTTTCAAGATAAATCGTCATGTTGGCAACCCCGATTTCACATGTGACGTACTTGCAGAACTGGCAACCATGTGCTTCATTTCAAACAATGTCGTCAATACGGTTGTGATGGTACATTACTGCAAGCTCTGGCAGAAAAATATCGCAACGATTGCCTGGACTGGAATCGTTGCATGAGAAAAAGACATTGTCTCATACTAAGACTTATTAACAATCAACGAAACCAAAAATTCTACTTTCCATGAAGCTGCTGGTTTATCAAAATCTGGGGACTTAAGCAATGAAGTGTTGTACAATGCAGCTTCAGCGATAAATTTAACTAAAGAGGAGCGCCAAGAGCGAATTTTGAGAAAAAAAGAACAAATAAATAGAACAGTATAATGCATGTAAATTACAGTTTTAAATAATCAATTTTTTAATTTCGCAAATTAGGTCATTAGTTAGATTTTATTGGCATAAGAACTTAAGATTATGCCACACTGCATCTTCGCATATAGGAGTCTTATGCAATTAATAGCTATTAGGATGACCTTGTCAGATGTAGAGGACAATATATAATCCAATAGTTTATTCTACACCAAGACAAACTCTAAAAGCCATCCGATTCAAGGTAAAACAGCTTTACATTCATATTCCATGCGCAACAGTTCCTAATGGAATAAAAAATGAATATATCTAAGAATGTTACAAATCACACAACTTGTTTTAGTTCCTTCAATAAAAGCATGACTTTCAGTAGGTTGTGTTAATCTTACCACAATTTTTAAAACTCACCAGTAGTATCAAGGAAAATCAACAATTTAATTTTAATGTATTTTTTTAGGATATATAAAATTTATTTAAAAGTTTAATTTTAGTTTTGGCTTCCTTTACATACAATTATTCATTTATTTTGCATAATAGAAAAGAAATCCAAATAAGATTTTTTTCTTTACGTAAAAAAACAAAAATAAACATTATTCTACATAAATGCAGAGATTGAGTGATTAGTACAGAAAAAGATTTAATATTACAACCTCTCTGCTAATAAAGTTCATTGAATGAAGTCAGAACGGCCGATTTGGCAACACTGCCGGAAAAAAAACGCTATACATGCGTAGAGGCAGGAGTTGACCATCTGCCGCAGTGTTGCCAAATCGGCCGTTCTGACTTCATTCAACGAACTTTATTGGCAGAGAGGTTGTAATATTAAATCTTTTCCTTTATATGCGTAGAGGCAGGAGTTTGACCATCTGCCCCCACCGTTGTTCAGTTGAGCGTCGTTTGTGTTCCGTGTAAGACTTGTTTTACAAAGTGCTTATTTAGTGCGTTGGTTCTTAACTGAGAACAGGAAAATGAACGAATAAAACATCAATTTAAAAGTTTTGTTTCACGCTTGGAAAGACACCGACAGAAACTTATTCCATGCTGGTGCGTTTTTATGAAGATCAAGCACTTTCCACAAAATTCGCGTACGAGTGGTTCACTCGTTTTCGAGAAGTCCGGAAAACTGTTTCAGACAACCCCCGAAATGAAAGACCGGCGACCTCCGTCAGTGACGAAAACATTGATAAAGTAAATTAATCACGAAAGATCGTCGATTATGTGTGCGTACGATAGCTGAACGATGAATGCTGAAAGGTACATTAAAATTTTGACCCGTTTCATGAAATGTCTACGCAGGGTACAACCCCAGTATGCACAATAAGGTTCACACACGTGGTTTTCGTTCACGACAATGCTCGCCCTCACACAACCAATATCGTCAAACAGTTCCTGGCACACAAAAAAAGGGCTGGTCCAAATTGAGCATCCACCATTATCGCCAGATCTCAATCTCCCAGACTTCTTCCTATCCCCACGATTCAAACGCTTTAAAAAGAAAGAGATTTGACGATATTTCTGACATCTAACGAAACGTGACGAGGCTTTTGAACTCCATCTCAAAAGAAGACTTCTTGCAAAGTTTCCAGAACATGTATAGCAGATCTCAATGGATCATAGTTATGGGAGGTGACTATTTTGGAGGCCAGTAAGGTAATTTTCATTAATAATTCATCTACGTTAATGTTACAGGACTATTCACCGAACTTTATTGTCATAAGTAGTATAAGCACAGCAATAATGCTAGTTGAAGTCCTTTTCAAATTTTTCTTATAAAATATTTGTGTTGTTTCCATTAATGTCACATTTAGTAGCAATGGAAGACATATTCTGAAACCATGGTTAAATGATGGTGACACTTGCTTCCCCATAGCATTGGAATTGAGTAAAAAGAGATTTAAAGTGCATTAGTACTTATACATGACGGATCTTTAAAGAAATAATTAAATAATTTAAAGAAATAATAAAGATTTTAAACATTCAGATCAAAAACATCATTGGCCAGCCTTTAGAATGAGTAATCACAATATTTCCAATTAAATATTTATTCATTTTCTCTTATGCTGTTTTGTCAAAACAATGGAGTTTATTTTTCCTTAAATCCTTACTTATATGACTTATTTATTAACACACACACGAATCTGTAATAATTTTTATATTTGCCATGTATCCATAGCTTATGTTAAATGCAGTTCTAGCATTAAATAAAATATACAACAATGATTATTTAATTGTATCAAAAAATGAAAGGGCAATATCTATATATATATAGTTTAATAATTACACAAGATCATTAGTATAATAATAATTGCACACAAACAAACAAAAAAACTCCAGTTTAATAATTACTTATCAGATAATGTATATTAATACAACTTATCAAAATGAATTTAATACTAAGACTTTATCAAATGAAATAATATTTGAAACGTGCCATTTTTATTCAATTTCTACTACTAGCTCCTTCTCCCTATATATATTTATTTATATACACATCTCTTGCTCAAATTTGCAATCATTAATAAAATACTTTTTATTCATCCACTCAAGTTCAAATATATTTTTTAAACTTGTAGTGGATGACACTTGATGTTAATACATTTTTCCAAATGTTAATTCATTCTTTTTATTTAATGAATAAATAGTAACAAACAAA
The DNA here is from genome assembly GCA_019973955.1 of Trichonephila inaurata madagascariensis. Taxonomy (NCBI): domain Eukaryota; kingdom Metazoa; phylum Arthropoda; class Arachnida; order Araneae; family Nephilidae; genus Trichonephila; species Trichonephila inaurata. Next base: position 309,888 of record BMAV01008509.1, read on the forward strand.
AATAATAGCCGAACAGCATATATAGAAAGAAAAATAGCTCGTTGTGGCCCTGCAGCACTTTGGGACTTCTAATCAAAAGGTCGTAGGTTCAAATCCCCCTTGGGATGGCCCAATTTCTGAGAATGTGGTTTCTTTTACTATGCTATTTTATTGGAATAATCAAATTTAATTAATAAATTAATAGTAACAAACAAAAATAAAAGTCCAACACCATACATAGAAAGGAAAATTGTAAATTGCAAGGAAAATCACTTTCTATTTTGCTGCTTGATATTGTGATTCTGTCATATATATATATATATATATATATATATTAATTGTAATTTAATAAAAAGTAACTAAAATAAAAAATTTCTTTGTTGACCTAAGTAAAAATTGACTTAATTCATTTTCTGTTTCAGTGGATTTCTATAAAAATCTATTTCATTTATTTAATACTCTTAATATACACTTTGAACTTTTTCAAGCAAGATTATTTCATTTTTTTGTCTTATTTGTATCAAACAAGAGATCAACAAATAAACAATTTTTGTATACATTTTAATTACAAGATGAAAGTAATCTCTATGAAAGACAATTATCCATTTAGAAAATAAGAGCTATAAATATTTATTTTTAGTTCTATTCAACTCCTTACACTTTTATAATCACATGCATATAAGCCAAATAAAATAAAAGACTGAGAAAGTTCTATTTAGAATATGACAAAGTATATTATTATAATAATAAGATAAGACAGGACATTTAAAAGGCCATTAACACACTTAATTATCATAAATTTTTGATAACTCACAAAATTTACTTAAAACTAAAATATGATATTTTGGTTTGGCACATTTCAAAAAAATATCAAATAAAATCATGGTAATAGTATTTCTCAAAATACTTAAGTATTCACGATTTTCAATCAAAAGAAAATTCTCCTCTACTATTTATCGACAAACACATAACTTTTAATTCCTATTTAGATTAAAGCTATGGATTATACAATGGTCCAAAGAGAAGTTTAATAATTTTAAAATCAATATTTGAATCTTAAACCTAATCCCCAATTATCATCAAGATAGTTGCCATTAGTATGCCACTGTATTTTTACTATTTCTGTTAAAACACTAATTTCACATATATTAGCACTTCGCCACACTTTTTACAACTAGCAATATGCCTTAAGCTGTATGTAGACTTCCTGTTTCCACACATATTGTTTTTATTTTTCTGAAATATGTAATTTTATTTAAGTTCCTATAATTTTTAAGTATGTCATTTACACGCAAAAACTTTTACATAGCAAGACTAATAACAAATAAATGGAACCTTTAAAAAATTACTCTATCATAACCATACTATGATACACTCGTTATAACTGGGGAAAAAATTAAACTGCGACATAATTTCATATTAAATTTTATTTAATATATGCATGAAAGACAATAGAACAATTTTTCAGATTCAAATTCATCAATATAAAACTATGATTGTATAAATTAATACATATACTTGAAGAAATTTATTTATATATATATATATATTCCATTATCACATTAGTTTCATAATACTTCATTTGAATTACATCATCAAAGCAAAAAATTTTAAGTAATCATTACACTTGCAATAAACTACTACAAAAAATGTTTATATATATAAACGCAGAGAAAACATTTTATTTCTGAGCTAAAAAAGCATTATAAATCAGATTTAGGAGCTATTCAGAGAATAGCTTTATTTTTAAAACATTGAAAATGTCAAAAATCCTCACAATTTTCTTTAAAAGTCAGTATACTAGTATATAATAAGATCAAAGAACAGTCCACTTTATATTTTTTAAATTTAATCCATATTTGCACACAAATAATTTCATAATACATTTATTAATCAAATAAACTTAATGACATTTCACATAAATATCAATAAATATCCCGAGTCATACTAAAATCAAGTTTACACAAAATTATTTAACCCCTTAACTGCTTAGGAAATGTTGCACAATTCACTTCAGAGTCCCCATTTTTCACACAGGCAGCATGTACAGGGAGAAAGGAAAAGGCATAAGTGAATCCTTTGCAAAAACTGTTGTCATTGTACAGCATTCAAAAGCCTTTGAAATAGTTTTACAGATAGCAGCCCAATGCAAAAGTTTATACTTCTCTCAGAAAGGCCTATATATATATGCCAGCGGCAGTTAACGCACTGGCTGAATGAGACATATATACCATATTTATTCGAATCTAAACAGACATTGATTCTAAGCTGCACCTCAAATTCTCAACAAATGTTTGTGAAAAATAGTTTATTAATATCCAAATTTAAAAAAATCAAAAAATAATTTTAAATTAGAACTTATAAGAAGTGTGAATAAATTATTTTACTAGTATTATAAACTTTTAAATACATATATAAACCTGTAATTGCCTCCATCCAATGAATTTTTTTCCTTCAATTCTAAGCCACACCCGATTTTCAGTAGCATTAACATTGAGAAAAAAAGTGCAGCTTTGATTCAAGTAAATCCAGTATATGCCTGCGACAGTTAAGAGGTTAACAAGGAATAAAGCTTATTTAATAAATTCAGACGCTTTTTCTGGATATATTTCAAAATATATTAAATTACAAAAACTCAAAATTCATTATTAGTCACAGGTATTAAAAAAATTAATTTGAAACAGTTTAAATTATAAGCTATTTTTCAAATAAAAATTACATATGTATAAAATGCCAAGTACATTTCATAGTAGCTAAAATGACTATATGAACACAAGATTGAACTGTGTTTTTTTTAAAAAAAAAACTATAAATAAACAAAAATATATATAAAGAAAACACAAGCAGGCATATTTGAATAAATATAGCCTTCTACACAATGTATATAACATTTCTTTTATATATGAACAACATTACAACATGCCCATTTTGATAGCTATATTTAGCTAGCTATTTAGTCATAAAATTCACAAAAATACAAGTTAAGAGAAAGGTATAATGCACAGAAGATACATTTTTTAAACCATGTAATCAGGAATGACAAATGCATTTCACAAACTGCAATTTGTCAAGAATAAATAAGTTATGAATATTTTCATAAATATATCAAGTCATACTATTAATAAATTTTAAGATTATGATAACTGTTATCTTGTTAATTCTGGTTGGAGTCGTAGAACAACACCAGTAGAGGTTTCAACACTATAAAAAAAATTAAAAAAATTATTACAGCAATACTTTAAATTAAATATTATAGTAGCTAATAAGATAGATTTCTTTAGAATAAGTTTTTGTATTTTAACTCAAAATTCATATTTGAAGAATAAGAAACAAGAAATTATTAATTTATCATAAATATATTTTTAAAATGAAACATTGAAGATATTCTCATCAAATACTAATTATAAATCAAATATTAATGTGTACAACATTTCAAAAATAACATGCAGAATTTTCAGATATTACATTTATTTGTTCATGATCTTTTCTGAGAGTGTCCCCAATAGCCCTTGTATTGATGTATAGTGTGACATTAATATAACTATCACTCACTCTTATCTGTGAGCCTAAAACTACAGGTTCACTCAGAAGTGCAAACCAACACCAACTTGATTTAATTTGGGATTGTGTTAAATAGTTATTTCAATTCTTGCTAATCTTTTATTTTAGGTTTCAAATGGAAGAAAATACATGAAAAAGTTTAAAATACTTGAATATAAAATAGGAGTGGATTTTACGATTGAGTAATCAATGTTGAGAAAATATATGCTTTTGCATGTCATTTGCAAATGCATAAGGCAAGAAAACAAAGTCTGTATCAGGCTCTGGCAACTTAGATTCCTTTCCTTTGGGAAGGATACAACAGAAGAACAAAAATTAAATGGGGAGAAAAATTTTGGTTAAATTGTAATTTAATTGTCCCCGCACATAAATAAAATGTTTGTATTAAACCCTTCCCACAAAAATTTCCAAGCATAGTAGGTTAATTCTCAAATAATAAGCAACTACATAAAATTGCTTCTTTTTAACAAAATAAACTGTTTAAAGACTTTGTAGAAATTTGGGGATGCAAATTTAAGAAGTTTAATAAGTTCATTAAATAGGGAGGGGAAAATTATTCACAATTATATAGAGAATTTTTTTTAATTGCAATTGTTTTCAAAACACATTTATATACACACACACACACACAATATTATGTAAACATACATATTCTTTAAAAAAAAAAAACTAATTCACATTTACAAAATGAATTTCTAAAATTCATGCAATGGAATAAAACAGTTTATTAAGACCAATGTTGATCAATTCTGGCCTTTGTATAAGCCCACTGCTAAGTCCATAATAATAAAATGATATAAATTATGTATATCATTAAATAAAATGATATAGGAAAATCAACCTATTCATGAAAGAAATATTTACATACCATGTCACAGCATCAGATCCTATAATATCATATAAATGATATAAAATTCCAAGTAAAGCTTTTCTTGGCAACTTTCTTTGCTCTAATTCAGTTTGTAAAATTTCTTTGTACTTTGTTCTACGAACATATTGCAATATAGCTCTTCGACCATATAGGAAAGTTTTCATAAACTCTCCAACTCTAGGAATGGATAACCAATAGCAGCCAACATCTCGACAGGTCAGAACACCTTGTTGAATTAATTCACTGCATGATAACAAGAAAATGAACATTATACATATTTTGTGAATGTTAATACATTTTATAGTACAAATTATTTTTGATTTATCAAAAAGGAAACTTATTTTAATTCATACTGTTTTGATGTTAAATAAAAATTTCTCAAAATTATAAAATACAATACAAAATCATGAACTTAGAAATAACAACAAAGTTACCATGTTTAATGAAAATGGGGGAGAAAAGAAGAATCGTTTTATTTGTTTTTAGAGTTAACTAAAATGATTTGCAGTAAAGTAGATGATTTTATAAAAAGTTAATTTATAGTAGGTTTGGAACAGTCTCCTGTAAAAATAAATTTTAATAAATACTGTAGATAAATATAAATTGTGTCCATCAACTTTTGAAAATCATATTAGTGTAAATGCACAATCAATATTTCAAGGAAACTTTTTAAATAATGCATAAATATCTTTAACTTTATAAACCATGATATACAAATACTTTTAGAATAAGAAAATTTCATAACAAAGATATTTTGATAAGAAAATTACAGACAACTCTTCTTTTGTATAGGATTGATTTATAAAAATTCTTATACTACATTTTTAAAAACATGTATATAGTTGTATACAATAAAGTAAAGATTCTGCAGCAAAAAAAAAGATATAAAAAAATACAAAGAAATTACTCAAATACACTTGATGGGCAATATCATATTGGCCACCATGAGAAATGCATGTCAGTAGGACGTGCATTACAAAATGCTAGTCAATTAGGAACCAATAGCTATTGAAATACCAAAAGTAAAAAGGACAAACTTCATGAATTTCTTAAAAACTAAAAATCACCAGTCTTCATCCATCCATTTTCCTGTTGTTGGGAAAACAAAGCTATAAATAAGAACTGTAAGCAGACTACAGTTGGTAGATGCTGGAAATTTTGTGAAAATGTGTAAAAATGAATGATCTGAGCCAAAAAGTATAGTAAAAGACCGAAGAACATAGAATGTTATGCGCAAAGCATAAAAGTTGGTAAAAATGTATAAATATAGATAAATATATGAAACAGAAGGAAACTTTTTATTAATTTCAATTTCACTTTTCTAAGTAAAATATATATTTAAATTTAATAGTGTGATACACTCTAAAACCTTCCTTTAAATAAATCATTTTGCATTATAAGAATATTCTCTTTTTACTAATTGTGGATATAGTAACACAAACTGCAAATGGGAGTCAGAAAAATGGTTTTAAAAATACTCAGCCGAGAACAAAATGTGCAATCAAAAAATTTATGAGTATTTAAAAGAATTTTATAATGAATTTTAATTTTATTTTTGACTTTAATATTTCTGTTTGAAAAAAAAACACAAAATTAATACATGTTCAATAAAAAAAATCATTAATTAAAAGAGATCCAATGGTAGAATGCATAGAGAATATAAACAAACGGTTTCAATTTTTAATCCTGGATTTCTCACTATACCATGATAAAGAATCTTGAGGAAATATTCTAATAAAGAAATGAATTCTAACTCATACTTTGAAATGTAAAAAGATCCAATTTCAATACAATAGAATATAATAAGCAATTGATTCTTTAAATCTAAGGGGCCTTAAATTTTGTAGGTAATTTGATGCATCAATTTGAAAGAAAGGAAACAAACTTTCATTACGCCTCCCCCTTCCTTTATCATTATTCTTTGAAATAACCCATCTTAGTTTATTAAATGGAATCTGCAAAAGGTGAATTATACAAAAATTGCTTAACTCTGCACAGACACAGATAAGCAAATTTTTTAACTCTATTTTTTGAGTGATCTTCACCATTGTTAATTATCAGATAGCTACAAGTTAATTATGTCTACAGCTTGATTGAATTACAATGAAATAATTAAAAATTGTTTTTAAGAAAATTTTTTGGTTGCAAGCCCATATAAAATACAGCTTTATACATTCTATATAAAAATTGAATGTCACCTGACTTTCCATACTTCTTTCAGTTCAATAGTTCTAATAAATTTTTTTAAGACTACAATAGCCTGATTAGTAGAGCTACTGTTTAAAACCCAAAAGTTGAAAATTAAAAACTCAGAACTTAATATATCCTTAAGAAATAATAGGAGTTGTACATACAAATTGATGCTACAAAATCTTAATTTAGCATAATATGAAGGCTTTATGAAGCAATACATACAGTAATTTTAAAAATTCATGAGCTTCAACAAATTACTGAAACTATATAAACATTTATCTAAAAGGCCAACTCCTTCAAAGCTTTCTAAAAATTACATGCACTAGTTTCAGCATTTTTTAAAATGTATAAACTTTCCCATACAAAAATATACATTTTATAAGGTATTATAAGACTATTCAAAGTTTTAAATCATTATGAATTCTGATAAATTTACACAAAAAAAATCTGATTAAATTTTTAAGTATTTAAATGATTATAATATACATAAGATTCACTTACATTATATCATCTTCATTAATACCGTATTCTTGTTTTAAAGCAGAACTGCTATAACTTATATCAGGACATATTTCTACAACATTCCGAAGAAAATTATCTGTAAAGAAAAGACAGTTTTGTACATTTTTTTTTTTTGGTATATATCCAACTCATCAAACATTGAAAATTAGTACTTTATTGCATCTAAAAGATTTCAGATACTTTTTAAGAGACATTATCATGTGCTTGTTCTTAAATTAGAAAACAAATCAATTTATTTAACAAAGTTTATGCCAGTTAAAAGGAGAGACAAAATGGCAAATAAATTATAAAGCACATTTTTTTGCCAGAAATCAACAGAAACTTCTGACACCATTGACTGATTGCATACAATTCAAAAATTTATTTTTATAATGAATATCTTATGAAATAATCAAATGTAATTTTAAAAAAGAATAAACTCATTTAAATTTATCAAAAAGTCTTGGTTAAAAGCTACACTACTGGATATGAACTTTTTACAAAAAATAAATACCAATACTAAAAATTACTCCTCTACCACACTCAAAAGACAAAACAGAATAAAGACATGCTTTAAGTTTAGTTTTTGAAAATGTAATGCTTCCAACTCTGCTGCAATTTTTCATTTCAAGCAATTTTTTTTGCATCCTGCAGCATTTTTTTTTATCAAATTGCCTTAAAAATTTTGAGTTAACTTTTTGGTTTGGAAGCAATATCACAAATTCTAATTGAAGGCTAAGAACCATGTAATTTTCAAATTCCATGTAGCAATTAAGAATCACTCTTTCTATCTAAACCCCTACCTGCCAACTTTTAAAAATGACAGAAAAAAAAATAGCAAGATTTTTTTCAAGCAAATGGAAAGACATTTCAAGCAAGTTCTTAAAATAAGAGATAAAGGACATTTTAAATTTTATATAAAAACCAAGTACTGATATACAAAGATTTTTAAAATAATATGAAGAAAATTTCATAGTAAAGATATCTTAGCAAAGAAAAGTACTCGTATAGGAAATCCTACATATCAATTTGATTCATAAAAACTTTTACACTGTAATGTAAAGGTAAATATATAACATACAAGAAAGTAATAGCTTTACAATAAAAGATAATTTTATAAAAGTGCAGTGAAATTACTCAATTTTTAGATTACATTTATAAATAAATTACACACAGAAGTTAACGAACTATCCAGAAGAAGTGGACACCAAGACTACAACCAAGAAATAACCATCAAATAAACAAATGCTTTAAAAAAATTTGGAAATTATTGAAATTTTAATTTGATTTTATTGTGCAAACTTTGAAAGCTATCACAGCAGAATATATCTACAAGCATCTCGATTTTTTAAGATAAAGAAGCACTTCGTTCTGATGCCAAATTTATTAAATGACACAAGTAGCCCATACTAACCATTCTTACTTTTTTCTTTAAATAGGTAAACAACTCCATCTTTTTCCTTTGCATTACAATAAAATCATCAGCATAAATGAAACTAAATGCTTAAAAGCTGTACCATGTATGTTTGTTTTTAAATTCATCCAATGGAATCAACAATAAAATTTGGAATTGCAAAAAGGCCACTCTGACTTGAACATTTTGCATGAAAAAAGTAAGTAACCAAAACGTGATATAATCTGCAGTTTTTATCATTATTCTCTCAGATGCTGCTTCAAAGAGACTTATTTCATGTACTGAATCATATGCTGTTTCTGTATGTGACTAGAAGTTAATTCAGTAATTACAGCAGATGTAATAATCATTTTGCTTGGTAATGTCAAACTTTGGAAAGATTTTCCTATAAAAAATTACTGGCATAATCGACTGCAATCAAATGGAACATTATGTTCTACAAGAAAAGATGTAAACTGTACTTCAGACCTGGTTACATCTTCATGTCATCCTTGGTTGATTGATTGATTGAATATAATGTCGCACTGTTCAGCTGCACGAGGGCTTTTGGCGATGGACCACGTAATTTTGAACCATGGTCAAGTGGTGTGGACACCTGAGCTGGCACCCCCTCTCCTAACTACCACACCACACCAACGGGAGGACGTTTCAGCTCTCGACAGATTTAACGTGCATTGCTGCCCTACACGGCTGGTCTTTAATGGTACTGCATGTCATCCTTGGAAAAACAATCCAAATTCAAACAACTGCTACTTGATTTTTCATTCGTCATGGGCTCTTCAATTTTAACATGATGGGCAGTAAAATTTTGACCTCCATAACAAATGCATGTCGAAATGACACACGTCATAAAATGTATATTGATCTCCTTTTGAAGATGCATTAATACAACTGAATTCTTTTTTAACAATTCTTTATACATTTAAAAAAACACTACTTTGCCTTTGTTAGACATTGTGGTAACAATCAAGGAAAATAAATCAATTGGTAATCTTAAGAGGAAACAAAAACATGCAGCATATAAAATAAGTCAAGTTCCCAAAAATTGATAAAAAGAGAAAAAGAAAAAAAAGAGAATAATGCTTCACTTAACAGAACCTTGTATACAGATTAGTTAGGAATCACAATAGCTAACAAAATACAATATGTAGAAAAAAAGACAAATTTTCCCTTTAAAAAAACTTATGGGCAACATGTTGTATGGGTTTTGTCAACTTATTTTCCAATTATTGAGAAGATAAAACAATAAAAACTGTTAGGGGAGAGTTAGTAAGGAACAAATTTTGGAAAAATCTGCAAAAATGAGCAATCTAGGAGTAAAAGTACAATAAAAGGCTAAAAAGCATGAAAGTTTTAAAAAATAATTCATTACTTATTTTTGAAATAAATAGCTAGGCCTTTACAACAATGTCATTATTTTTTAATTGAATCAATCTTTAATATCTAAGCAAACAGATTGATTCCAAACAAGAGATAATGAGCATTTCAGTAAATGGTATATAAAAACAAATAATCAAAATAATATTTTCATTTATAAAAATCAACTAATTGCTTAAGTTTGATTTAAAATTCCTTAAGTGTGGCTAGTATGATGTAACTAAATGTTACTGATGAGCATTAGAAAAATTAATACTGATCTTTGTATTTCAATTAAAATTATAAAAATATAGAATTTTTTTTTAGAAATTCCTAAATATTTGTGCAACGAATAATAAAGCATTTAAGACAAGTATTCTGTAACACCCAATGCATATAATGAAATTTTAAGTTCTATTTAGTCTCAAACCACAAAATTAATACTTACCAACTTTAAGACTATTTCTACAGCATCTATCTACATAATTCTTATAATCTTTTGTATACACTACACCAATTTGATCATCTTTTTCTCCCAGTTTAAATAACCTAATTTCTCCTTTCTTCCGTAATTCATTCTGAAATTAATGAAAAAGGTTATAACTATTGTAAATAAAAATAAATATAAAATTTTTTATCTGCATTAAATCAAAAATGCTCCTTATGTTAGATGTAATATATATAAAACAATACACACATTAATTTTTCAATAAGATATTCAATCAAAATGATATGTTGGTTATTGGTTTATTTTAAGATGCAATACAGTATTTCAATGTACTAAAACGAAATCCTTATACTTTTAGTTTGTATTAGGGTTTGCAGCCCTGGGATTCCTTCAAATCCCAAGATTAAAATAACAAATCCCAGAATAGATTTTTGTCTGAATTATATTTGTTTTTTCTCTTCAAAATTTTCTAAGAAATTAATTCTTAGAAAATTTATATATATATATATATTTTTTTTTGTGAAATACGTATGTAGAATTTTTTTGTGTAATTATTTTTTTCAAATTGATAAATATATTGAAAAAATAATCTAAAGAAACAATTTTAAACTCTGAGTACTAGACTACTTGACACATTTTAATTGTTTGCATTTAATATTCAGTTCACAATGGATTTAATTCCCAGACAAGCTGTGCCAGGTCAGAATCGCGTGATGCAATTTGAGACATTTGCATGTGCAGCAGGTTACTGTGGAAAATTCTTATAACTTTTAACTTTATCACCATTTAAATACTTAAAATAATATATGATTATTTTAGTGTACCTATTAGGTGGAAAATAATCTTCTTAATTTTTGTTAACTTTTATTTTTGTTCTAGTTTAATTGTGTTAAATGTTTTTAGCCTCTTATAAGTTGTTACTTGTCATGTTTGTGTATTTATTTATAGTTCTTAAGTTATTTTTAAGTTAACATATTAACTAATAGTATACTTATTCTTAATAGGTATACTCTTTAGTAGTTATTAGTATTAATACTTAACAATTTCTGAGGTGAATTATAAATTATTTTCTGTTCTGGAAAGAACATACTCCTATTTAATGACAATAGAGCCTACTAAAGTAGAGTCTGAATGAAATTTTCTTTGGCAGGACAATTTGTAACAAAAATAAGAAGCAGTTTGAATGATGAAACTGCTTGACAAGCCGAGTTTTTCAAAGGCTTATTTACAGAAACACAAGAAATGAAGAAAGCTTTTTTTTAATTTCATATTATGTGCTATTTTTTTTTATGATGAATCAAGTTTTGTTTTAATTTATTTCAATAAATAATGTAAAACCAATTTTTTAATTATATTTTCAGTTTTATTATGTACAGTAAGACCCCGCTTAACGTTGTTTCGGTTTAACGCTCTTTTATTTGAACTGTGGGATTCCCCAAAATTGCAAGCAGTTAGGCTCCCCAATATCCGAAGCAGTTTATCTGTGTTTCTTTCTTGCGGTGTTATACGAACATATTTTTATCATTTCAAACATTTGTTGACGTTACTGTAAGTATAAATTTATATAATATAACGATTGCCATAGTGAAAAATATTATGTTTTTTAGTTTTTATCATGATTTATAATAATAAAACCCGAAAATAAAGCAACAAGAAAAAGCATTTCACTAGAAACTAGAATGCAAGTGATTAGAAGATCAGATACTGGTAAATGTCAATCTCAAATTGGTGCTGCATTGAATTTGGCAATTTCAACAATAAGGAACATTCTTAAGAATGAAGAAAAGATATTGTCATCAGCAATTGCAACTATGATAAGCTCTGCAACTAGAATTACCCATTCTAGAAATAATACAATAGAGGAAATGAAAAAACGACTCTCTATATGGATTGACGACGAAGTTGAATGCAATATACCATTAAGCCAATCTACCTTCTTGATAAAAAGGCAGAAAATTGGAAATACTGAAGAGACTGAATGATTTGAAATGTAAACATACTGACTTAGAATTTTATTTATTTTTATATGTATATTCGTTAATCATGTTTCTATATTTGTAAGAAATAAATTTTTGTTTCATTGTTACAAAAAACAAAGTTAAAAAATTTAATGGTAAAATACCTGACCAATTTTCTACCCATCTTTCCCTAATCCCATTATTTACATGATAAGATAACCTCGTTTAATGCTGTTTTATATTAGGGGCTCAACTTTGATAGAACATATCCTTCGCATTAAGCGGGGTCTTACTGTAGTTTCATCAATGCTAATGTGTAAACATTTTCCATAAATAGTCCAATCCTAATCCCAGGGTCTGGATCATGTAATCCCAATATCCCGAGATTGCAAATAAAACACTGGATTGCAAACCCTAATTTGTATCAACTTAACAGAGCTTTTGAAACATTGTTTTGAAAATTTCAATATTGTTTTTAAAAAGATTACTATGAAATACTTTTAAAAAAACTGAGAGTATTTTATTGAAATTCAAAAATTAAGGAAAATGAATAATTATTCTAACTCTTGAAAAATGAATAGTTATTTCAATAACACAGCACATCTTTACCTCCTATACCTGCTTCAATAAGCTTCAAAATCCAAGAAATGAAAATACAAGGATGAAATATACAAATTGAATACAAATCCAAAAAACATAAGTACCACACACACAGACAAACTCATTATAGTTTATATTTGCACATTAAAATAAGCTAAAATAACTCAATGAATTAAACATCACCTTTTAATTAATGAATCAACATTAGCTTAAACTTTTGAAGTTTTTTTAAATAAAAAATTATTGTAAACATTCCCTTACTTAAAGAAATTTTACCTCCAGAATAATATTTTAAAAAAAATTAAATATTTAAATGCATTTTTTTTTAATTTATTATTAGACAGCAAACATATTATTATTATTTTGTATCAATTTACTTATAAAATATGCTTGATTCTAATAGCATTAATTTAAAAAGGGAAATACAACATTTATCTATAAAAGGTACTAAATAGATTTCACAAAATTAAAATATATATAAAGCATTAAATCTAAACTTACTGTATATTAAATTGATGCAATATACAATATGCTTGAAATAACAGAAGAGTAAAGAGAATGTTAATATTTAATTAGATTTCCATGACTTTGCAGTAACAAAGCACATCTTGACATTGTGAACAACCAAATCATACAAGATTCCCATATGTGAAAGGTTCTATAAGTACATTGCCAATTAAGACTTTTCTTTCCTTTAAAACTGTCTAAAAGTGCCATATCAGATTAAGATCTAGCAATTGTGCTCTCTACTGAAGTGTTCTTAAGTATTTCTGTTGTACTGATTACCGTTTTGATGGATACACTAACAATAAAGGTTTTTTTTCAGAAAATCAGTGTAAGGATCTACTGCCTGCACCTGGCAACAGGTCGAACCATACACACAAGATCTGGCAGCGGGCCCACTATATATAGAGGACCTGGCAACGACAGAGTAGACCAGACCAGACTGAACCAGGGGAGAAAGAACGGTAGCGAGAAAACCAGAAGCAAGAAAAAGGTGGTTGGAGGAAGAAAGACAGCTGGACGATGGATTGCAATCTTGTATCATCTTAATATTTTCTTTTTTATGAGGTGTCCCATAGAAGGAGTGAAATAAAACAGAGGGACAAAATCCTGACTGCAGTTATTTTCCTTCACAATTTGAACACGACCCAATCCGAAAAGAGCCCACAGGTTTATAATCAGCATATTTCTATTCATTCAATGTATCATCAACAAATACAGGCATTCAATTTTCAGACAGGTGCACTGCCAGATTTGATTTTATAAAAAGAGAGTTTTTATTTTAACTTCACACTTTAAACCAATACTAGGGTTACTAGCAACAGATCTCATAATTTGGAATCACAGTCCACTGCATTGACAGATTACCATGGCATAATTGCAAAGAAATGTTCAAAGATAGAGTGCAGTCTTTCTTGCAAGTTTCATATGATTGCAAAAATATATATTTTCATTAACATAATAGATTATTGTTTCATCATTAAATATTTTTTCATTCTGCAATAGTTCAACTCAAATGTCTGTAATACCAAGAATTCATAGAAGCTTTTCAAAAACAGTTTAAGGAACAGCTTATGTATGCAATTAATCCATGCAAGCCCAAATAATAAATGTAGGTATCTTTCTAACAGTGAGCTATTGAATTTTTATTTTCTATATACTAATTTAAATCTACATGATACGAGACTGATGAATGAACATTCAGCTGCCATATTTTATAAACAATCTTAATTAATCTGTTCCTTCTTTATATAACATTAAACTTGTTTCTATTATCTTTTACATGAGGACAAAATAGTACAATATCAGAACAAATTGGGCAAACCCTAAATCCAAGATTTATACAAAGTCATTTTTTTAAAAAATACTAGACTCAAGCAAATCCATTTTAAAATTATTTCACTCATAAAATTTTAAAAAAACATGTCATTAATTTCTGTTTAGATATTAATATACATATTCCCTACTTCAAGGTAAAATATCAGGGGATTCCAAAGATAAAGTACATTACAAAGGTTAAATATTTTTCGACATTGCAGTTTGTATTGCTTTATGCCTGCAATTTTTCATATAACTTTTGTAATTGATGATTAAATGATGAATAATTATGAATTTCATATAACAGTTTTTAAAATCCCATATCATGTGCCAAAATGATTTAAATTTTACTATGCAAGTACATAATAATTATGAAAAATGGCATTAAGTTTACTCAGATAAAAATTGGCAATATTAATGTGAATGCATATTTAAAAATATATACATAATAAATTGTCAAAAAAAATCTGTTATTAAACAATAATACAGAATGACATAAGTTTGACTTGAGATTTACATATTTACCAATTGCTTATCAACATCAGTTCGGCATCTGACAAATGCATAGATCTGGTGTCTCATAACAATTGGAGGTAGTCTGTTATTGAATTTTTCTGTTGGAAACAGAGAGGAAATATATGATAATGCACCAACTGTATCAGTTGGCAGGGAATCTGTAAAAAAAATAGTCATTTTAATTAATATAATTTGTATTTTTTATAGATTCTGATTTTATTACCCAGTATATTTTATTTTTAAAAAAGGGGACACAAAGTAACAAAATTGTTTTTATGTATCATAAAAAAAAAATTTATTATTTTTTTTATTTTGTCTGCATACACAAATTAGAAACTCAGAATTTTGTAAGAGGGAGAAAAAAATTTAGTTAGGAAAGTCAGTAAATTTTTTTAACATATTCTATTTATAAATGAATAATCTATTAAAAATAGTTTTTTAACTCAATACTTAATTTTGTTATTTAAATTGATTTTATAACTTAAAAAATATTTTCGATAAATAACCAGAAAATGAATCCTTTTTAATGAAAGTTGCACATATTTAACAATTTATATCTTTTTCATCTATAAGAGAAACAATGATCTTGCAATAATCTGAAGATGCACTGAAGTAAATAAGAAAACATAAGTCATAATATTTGAAGAATAATCATTCTAGACAATTTGTTTTACGATCAAAAAGACTACATTTATTTACAAACAACCTTCTTTAAAAAGAGTTATTCTTAATTCTTAAATTTTTTTTAATATCTTCATATTTGAAAGATTAATTCCAATTCTCAATATAGCTGTAATTGTCAGTAACCACAAACATTTTATGACATTCATCATTTTAAAGAAATTTTATTTTTGTTAATCCAACATCCTTTCCAAAACTTATATATTTGATTTTTAATATGTCCCACTCTAAAGCAACAAAGGACTTATTAGTCATGGACCCGGTAATTTAAACCTCGGTCAAGTGAGGAGGAGGATAAAACCAAAGCTAGTATCCTACTCTTCAGACTTCTGCATCATGCACTCATGAAGATCTCAGGCCTCAACAGATTTAATGTGCATCAGCCCTTATACACATCCGTCTTCAGAGGCCTAAGAAATCCAATCCACAACTTGACAACACCTTACACAAATTTGGAACCCAGCACTACCCCAGCCTCTATCATCACATAATGTTTTGATACATTTTTGTCAGTTATTCACATCATGGAAACACTCTAAATCTTAATATATGCAATGAATGAGTTTGTAAATTTTTATCAATTGCTTCCTTTTAAATTTGGAAAACTTATTAGACACCTATTTCTTTACATAATTTTTTTCAGAATGTTATAAGAGCTTGATAGCCTATCTTTAAGAATATTATATATATATATATAAGAAGCATTTCAAATCTTTAAAAAGATAAGCTAACAAGCTATAAGCAAACTGTAACAAAAAAATAAATAAAATCATTAAAACAAATTAATAATGAAAATAAAACAGTATTAGATGTAAATTGTTACAAAAAATTTTGAATCGCAAGCAAAATGTTAGCATTATCATTTTAAACATTGAAAAAATAAATAAAATGATTACACAGGAAGAAGAGGAAATTTGTATATGCTTTTTTAAAATTACATGTTTCTGAAATAGCAAAAACAAAATAAAAATATTTGTTACTGCTTGGTTCTGAAATGCTAGCAGTGCAAAAGAATTCAAACACTGGTAAGAGTTTACCTAGTGGCATTTTCTTTGATTTCTTGAGTCTTACTAAAAAAGAAATTTCTTTATAAATATACAATAAAGATTGAAATGTATGAATAGAATATAGTGAAAAATAAAATTTATTTCAATAAATCCAAAATTTCAATTACTAAAATGAAACTTTAGTAATTTCTCAATATGCAATTAAATAAGTACTTTTCTATTATTTTTTAAGATCAATTTTGAATCTTTTTAGATTCAAAATTTTCATGAGATGGATATTTATTGTATTTTTTCCATTTTATATTTCTCCTGTATATACTTATTCTAAAGAAACTGTTTTAAAATGATTAAGTAAAGATTATGAAAAAACGTTTATTAAGTGCATTAGAAGAATGAAAAAAAGGTACTTTTACATTAGCAAGGTGCAAGCGAAAAATCGCCAAATAATGTAAATTTCACCAAATTTCTTGCAACTATAAGAGAAATGTTCGTTTGGAACCATGTGCTCTATTCTCCAAATTCATTCAAAACAAAGCATGTTTTCCTTTCTTTCTTCCATCTTAATTTTTGTTTTAAAAAATGATGGAAATTTGGGATTTATCAAGAACTGAAGATGCAGTCTCTTTCTTTTTTTCATGAGAAAGTTATATTGGCAAAGAATGCAACATGCGATCAGAATCATGAAATGAAACTGTCTTTTTGTGACAGAGTACCTTGGCAGTGTGATCTTTCAACATGCCTTATGAAGAACATTCACAATGGTAAGTGGTTCAAATCGTCCAGATTGAGTTTTCTAACATTTTTTGTATATAGTTGAACTTGTTTTGCTTACAATTAATTACTATTTGTTTATAGTTGAACATTTTCGATTTTTATTCCACTGACTGTTTTGTCATTTGCTTCATTTGGCGACTTGGCTCGTGTTAGGTTCACAATGGACTAAATTCATGTGACATCATTAATCACATGATAACTGAGCCACGTGTTTTTGGCCAATCAGTTCATAAATTAATGCAACGTCATAATTATATATAAATATAATTGCACGTTTCCAGCCAATTAGTTCATGTGCTTCACTGTTGCCAACTTTTGCTTTTTGCAGGAACTTTCTTTAAGAAAGAACATATTTGTCAACGATATAATAATGCACATATTTAAACAAAATGCACTTAATTTAAAAGTACTTGTATAATGTAAGTATTTTTTTTTAATTTTGATAACTGTTTGAAGAATTTTAGCACGTGAACTCTTTATGCAATCATCAAATTTTAAATGTTATCTAAACTTTACAAGTTGAACAACTTAGTATGTCAATTTTTAATCAATGGAAAACACGTGATTGCTGTTATCATGTGACCATCATGAATTTAGTCCACTGGCAACATTTCCACCCTGCTAAAGGAAAAGTACCAAGAAAAGACTATTAAAGAAAACAAACTTTTTAAAAAAAATATATATAATCCATACTTTTAGGCAATTACAAATAGATAAAAAAAATTAATTTTTTCCACTTGTAACCCCTCCTCCCTCATTACCATTCAGATGAAGTGATTAATAATTACAGATATATAATTACAGATGTGTTAACTGATACATGAGATACCAAATTTAAACCCATTAAATTTCCTTTAAGAGGTATTGGAATCCTCAAAACTGACAATGTTAAAATGGACATTTCACAATACTTTTCTTAGATTTATCATGGATATAAGTTTGAAATCTTTTACATAATTTTTTTTTCTCAGTTTTTATCCAAGATATGCAATTAGCATTATCAACTTTTCAGGTTGCATAATTTAGAATTGGCAATGAAACACTGTAAAGAAAGAATTCTAAAACACCAAAACTTAAAATTTTGATGCATTACTTTTTATATCTGAAATGTCATACTCTTTGGACATACTGCCTTAAAATATTATGCATGATATTAAACTATTTTTGAATTGATGTTTAAATTGCTAAACTTCATTCTAAAATTATACATGCCAATATAATTTCTATTAGCATTTTAAATATATAAATATTTATGGCAATATAATTTAGCTATCATTAATGGAATTAATTGGTTTACAGATTCAACTTCGTTGATCAAATATGATCATATTCAGATATGAGTACAAATTGATCAACACAGTAAACATGTTATAATAATTAACAGAAATATTGTATATACTTCATGTAAAATATCAAAACAGTAATGGGTATTTTTCTATTAGTGAATATTTTACTCAAAGTATTGATATAAAATTGTACATCTACTAACTTTCGAAAATGAGGAAGCATAAAATAAAATGTGAGCTACATTTCAAGGAAAATTTTAAATAATGTCTGAATGTTTGTTTTGATTTCAAGCAAGTTCTTAAAATAATACATAACTATTTTAAATTTTATAAAACACTACATGATATGCAAATATTTTTAAATTCATGCGAAGAAAATTTCCCAATAAAGATATTTAGATACTTATGTTTTACTGTGACCACAGCAAAATTTGTGCCACATGAATCACACCATATCAAAACAACAAAGATTTTGACACATTTTATTTGAAGAAAAAAATATATTCTTGTGGCACAATTTTAACTGCAATGACACTAATATGTAAGTACTAATATATTTTTATATAAAAAAATCACTCATATATGAAAATATCCTTTAGTTTTGACTTACATTGTTAAAACTCATTCTCTAAAGTAAATTTAAAAGTATGCAACTGTAAACATTTTAAAGTAGTTACTTTCTTGTATGTAAAAAAGGTGGCCTATCCCGTATAGTGGTTAGCGGCACTGCCCGTTGCACGGATGTGGGCTTGGGTTCGAATTCCAGAGTAGGCATGGATGGTCGTAAAAGTATAGTGCATTCGCTGTATGGGGGTACTTTAAATAGCAGCCAAGTCCTCTGTGAGGTTGGTGGAAGGACCCTGACCACTTCCTCAAAATTGGGGTGAAAATGAGCCAAATCGTTCTGTCATCTGTCTGTTGCTCAAAGCTACAGCTAACAACAGGCATCACATAGCCCTTTGTCATGATGAATTTTGTGAGCCTCGATCTGGCCTTTGCCGATCAGATGGCATTAGTAACAACAACAACATATGTAAGAAAGTAACTACTTTAAAATTCAGATGCTTTTATATAAAAATTACATCTATTTTTAGATTACATTTAATAAAACAAACTGTAACACAGAGAAGTTAACAACCACATTAGAAGAAGTTGACATAAAGACTATTGCAAGGTGTAATCGAGTACAAGAAAGCTCTAATTTTTTTAAGGCCTCTTTATAATGTAAACTTTAAAAGTTTGTAGATAGAATATATCAATGAGCATAACCTCACCTATTAACGGTAAAAAAGAATGAACCTTTTGTATCAAACGGGTAAAAATGTATTCTAAGGAATGAGCAACCTGCATTAATTTTTTTCTCTTTAAATAGGTAGCAACTGTATTTATGCCCCACCATTACAGCAGCAATGCCCATCATCAACAAAATTAAATGTTCAAAGGGTATCCTGTATTTTTTAAATTTTTCTATAATGAGTTGAATAACATTTTCACCAGTGAATTTCCCAATCAAATTTGGAATTATAAAAAGATCACTCTGCATTAGACATTTTGTAGGATCAAAGTGACCACAATTGAACACAATTTCTAATACATATTACTACAGTCATCAAATGTTGCTGGAAAATGCCATTATTTCATGTATTTTATCATACACTATTTCCAACTAGAAGCTAGTTCACTAATCATAGCACATATATCAGTCCTTCCACAATGTTCATTATGCTCCATAAGGATAGATGTTAATAACAATTCAGCCCT
The DNA here is from genome assembly GCA_019973955.1 of Trichonephila inaurata madagascariensis. Lineage (NCBI taxonomy): Eukaryota > Metazoa > Arthropoda > Arachnida > Araneae > Nephilidae > Trichonephila > Trichonephila inaurata. Next base: position 330,615 of record BMAV01008509.1, read on the forward strand.
TATTACATTGGATTCAACACAGTCCTTGAAAAACAGTCTAATTTGAGCATCTTTTACTTAATTTTTTATCTGTGATCTACTTTAGATTTTTCAGATGATGGGCAATATATTGACCACCATGAGAAATGAATGTCAATAAGACAACTTTGAACCTCGGTTAAATGATGAGGACAATACCTAAGCTGGCACTCCCTCTTCTAATTAACCACACCAATGGAAAGGACATTGAGCCTCAACAGATTTAATGTCCATTGGCCTCCTGGTTCAAGTGTAGTATAGGGGGGCCACTTGGCGCAGTCCATTTTTTTGGTGACTAAAAGTGGTCGCCAAGGTACTTTTTTTGGAATTATTTATTATTTATTTTATAATGAATTCGATATCTCACCATAACATGAAGATAAAAATCGCCAAATCCTAAGAAAAATAGCCAAATCCGAAGTGCCCCCTATACTACACTTGAACCGGCCTCCTCTAAATGGCAGACCTTCTAGTGACTCCTGAAAACAGTAGCCAAAAAATTTATTTAACTTCATCACGGGACACCCAATTCTACACTTGACCAAAAAGCAATTCAGATAAAATTAATGAAGCCTCAACAACAGTATTGCTTTTAAACCTATACACGTATAATATATATATGAGACCATAGTAAGACAATTTAAAAAATTCAAACCAATTACAGATTGTTTGAAAAAGCATCTTTATTTTAAAAAATTTAAAGAAATTCATTTGTTTTATCATGAAACTACATTTGAGAAATGAAATTACATTGCAGCTAATTATTTTAAAGTAATCCAGATCAAAAGAAATCTTAATTCTAATAACTAGGAGTTTTTATACATCAAAATAAAATTCTTAAAAAATCAAATATGTCAATCAATATTGTATGCTTCAATGAAACAAAAAAAATAGTCACCATTATTCATTCCATTTTCTCCATAATTGAGTTTCCTCCGCTTATTATCACATATATCACTCATCAAAGATCTTTTTCGGAACATAGTGCTCCTGTAGGAATATACTTCGTTAGTAAAATTGCATAACGTTTTTGTGATTGCACAATTAAACTTGAAATTTACTCATTACGTCGATATGGAAACAGGATATTTAAGCGATTTACTAAAAAAAAAAATACTCACTTACAAAATAACCAAGAATTTCTCTAGAATATGTTGACGTTTATAGAATGATTTGTTTGTTAGTAATTCATTTAATATATTGATACAATAAAATGCAGAAAGTCGTGGAATTTATAAATTTAGACAATTCTCCGAAAATTTTTGATCATAACAGTGTTACACTACCAAAATTTTACACACAAATTGAATAACAAGATTTAAAAACACTATTACGAAAGTTTTTTCTCGCTAGTAGACTACACGGAACATATTCATTTTACTTATAAATTTGATCTATTGCCAAACAGGAAGTTGCTAAAGGGTAAATTTAGGTTTCCACCGTGGACTGTATCGACCAATAGGAATGTAGACTATTGTGTATGTATTTCGTAGTGCAATATCTGTGCAGTAAAGAAATAATACAATAAAAATGTTGATTAAACTATTGATATAAATGTAATGTTATAGTATAATAATGCTATAATCACTGGCTTAGCTAGTTCTGAGTGGGCTCTGTATCAAAATCCCTTCGAGGCCCTTTTTTTAGGTATGGGAGCCCTGCTAGTGGGATTGTAGTCGCACATGTTGGGGCCCCTATAGCTTGAGGGCCCCATATCATTGATACGAGTGATACTAAGCTAGCTAAGCCCCTGGCTATAATTTTAAATGTGGTTAAATATAAAACAGATGGAATTAAAAACCTTACAATATAATCTCTATTATTTGTGACCGTAACGAATGCCTTGATTTGTGTTGTTTTTTTTATGTGACATCCATTAATAGTGACATCCATTGCAAGAAAAGGAAACTAATTGTTGTTTTTTTACTGTGTAATTCGGATTGGCAGTGTTTTTATCGATTTGTTTAATACAATGACCGAAAGTGATTCAGGGGTTGATACCGGGAGCGAAAGCAATGAAAGTTACTGCATGTCAGTTGGAACACCACCTCGTTCAGATGAAGACAAGGTTTGAGAACTATAATTTAGCATAACCATATTGCTTATGCTTAAGAAAATGCGAAACCGATTTTACTTCTGTTTTTATGAAATTTTTTAAGAAACCGTCTAGAATTACCGGAAAATATCCAATTTTAAGCTGTTTTCTAATAGAATAATAAAATATCTCAATTTTATTTAGAATTTTTTGTATATTATAAATAGAAATCAGTTTTGGGTAAAAACTTCAGAATTTCAAGTAATGGTTCATCAGATGCATTCTTTTGAAATCATTGTGAATATTTGTGTGATTTATTAATTTCTTTTTAAGTAAATTGTTTCTAAACTGAACAAATACTGAGAACTGAATTGGATGGTATTTTAGGAGCCAACCAGCAAAAACATTTTTAAATGTATGGGACACTTATACTTTTCAAAACATGTCTTTTAAAAGTAATAATAATTATTGTTGAGTTACATTCAGTTACAGACACTGAATTAAATATTAAGTCAGTTAAATTCCTCTAACAGATAGATTCATGATTGGAAAAGTTCAGATTTTAATTGCATCATAAACTATCATGCTGAATTAAAAAATTGCTGTAAATTAAACTTAACTAAGCTTCCAAATCTTTGCATGGTATTGTGGGAAAATTTGATGTGTGAAGTATGTGTTCAAGCTTGCTCTTATCATATGAATAAAGTTGTAAACCGTGAGCCCTTGCAATGTCTGTGTTGCTCCATTTAAATTATATGAATATTTTTTAAGTAACTCATCAGCATTCTGCTTTTTTACATGATGCAAGTGAAAAAACAATCATTTTTTCATTAAAAAATTAGTCTCATAAAAATATAAATTCATGTTTAAAAAGGGCCTTTTTTTATTTATTTTATTAGTTTGGTATTTATGTATTAGTCTTTCAATCAACAAATTGTTGAAAATTTTTAAGAATTTGCTCTAAAATTTATTTACATATATAACTAAATTTAAATTCATTACATTGCATTTTTCTTTTACTTTTTACCCTCCCCCCTCCTCCCTTCAAAAACAAGGTTAAGTTTTAAATATGTAAATATATCTGACAACATATTTAGAATATGCCTTCTTTGTTTTTACATAAATATATTATGCCCTTTGAAACACTTTTTTGTTAATATAAGGATCCCCATAACTTTGAAAAAATTCCACTACATTCTTGGGAGGTAAGATACAAATTTTAATAATTTGAACAAAAAAATGCAGAAAGACTATTTTTGAGCATGCATAAAAACATTTTTGCATTATTGGCTATATGCTGCAACTTTTGGCAATGGTTTTTGATTTTGCAAAAATGGGCAGCGGGTTAATATGTAAGTAACATAATTTTTTAAAAGGTATTTGATTCTTAGTTAAAAGAATAGACCTATGTTGAAACTAAAAGAAGGTATTTCTTATTAGCAAAAAATTAATACCGAAGTTGTTTTTTAAATGAGAAGAAAAATATAAAAGTGAATTAAAAGTTTTCAAGGTAACATATCTAAGTTTAATTAGCTAGCAGTTACAAGTTTTGTGAGCAACAGTTTTAAAATACGTTTAAAAAAGTAAATAAAACAGAAAAAAGAATAAACTTACAAAAAATTGAGAATTCAAAGTTTGACTTCTATGAATTTAAAAATTTTCACGTTACCTTAAAAAAACTAAAAATATTATTATATCAAAAAATATTTTTAACATCATGTATGACAAAATTGATTTTATTTTTTTGTATATGTGTGAATTAAAATGAAAATTTTGAAAGTAATATTTTCATATATTCAATATATTTTGCTGAAAAATAAGTTGGTTGAATCACTTAAAAAATGTAATTATGTGTTATAGTATTTTAAAATATGTTTAATATTTAGGATATAAATGATTTTGTGGAAAAGGCCCACCCTGCTTATCCCCATATGATAATGCGTTTTGGTAATATTCACATTGCACCATGCAGCTATGGTTTTAGTGATTATCGGCAGCAAGAACAAGTTAGTAAAATGAAACCAGGATTGAGACGTAAAAATGCTATACGATGGAAACAACAACCAATTCCCAGTGATCAATTCCTTGGTTAGAAAAAAGTTTTATTTTTATCCTTAAATAGGAATTTTTTTTTATATGTATATTTTTTGAGTGGGTCAGTTAGTCTTTTTGAATATTAATCTTGTTAATTATATTTTTATTATTTATGTTCAATGTGTCTACTTAAATTATTTTTGTAATATTGTTTCAATTTATTAACTTCAGTATTTTATTTTAAAAAATAGCATTGATTGAATATTGTCTCACCTAGATTATTGTGATTCAAGAATAATTTTAGTTTTATTTTGAATGTTTTAATTAAACATTGATTTAGGATTATTTCATTTTATTGAAGAGACATGTATAAGCAATTATGTATTTTTAAAAGGTCAACTAGTTGTTTTCTAATTGAATTATTACAATATTTTATAAGCATTTTCTTTATGGTGAATGTATTAATTTGATTGCATATCCCTTATTAACCTTTTTTAATGAAATTCCATTCTTATTTAGAACTTTATTTAGAAGTGTATTAAGTGAAATAATGCATACAGAAGAATATTATTCCAGTGTTATTAAATAAAAGTGAAATTTAAATTTCAAACATATTTTCTAATTATTTAGAATTTCATTGAAAATTTAAAATTGTTGTTGTTGTACAAAATATTGTTGGCTCATTTGATAACTTTAGGTGGGGAGGCATGTTTGGGTATGTTTTTTCCCTCACTGCCTAATGTATTTTCTCCACTCTCTCCTCTTTTTCTAAAAAAAGATGTGCACTTTTCAGTTAAGAGCTCTCTTGAGACATGATCTAAACAATATATTAATATGTTTTGTCTTTGAAATATTAATTTTTGTTCTTATTTTATTAAATTATCTTTAACTATCTAACATTTCTCACATTGAGAATATAATTATAACAATGAGAGCATCTTGTTCTTGAACATAAACAAAAATAGTTTTTACAAATACTCTTTTATTTACTTAATGCAAACAACACACTTAATAAGGAAGATCAGAAGAAAGACTAAACCTTCTTACAGAGCTAAGAATCATTTTTGTTAGTTGACAAAATGACGCATGCATCTTTCTTGCTTCTCACAGTTATAACAGCCTAATTTTGTATTACAATTTTTAAATGTTGCAGTTACATGTATGCATTCCATTTATTTCTGAAACTAAAACTGGTATCCATTGGCTTCACTAATTTTAATATAACACCTGAGCAAAATCTTTTACTTTTCCCACCTAATGGACTGCATATTGTCAACTAAGCCTTTGTAGACATGATGTCCCCAAATGTGAGAGCCATTTCATGGTGGTACCATTTAGTGGTGGCTCTCGCTACCAAATATGGACGTAAGACTATGGAGATTTTAAGTACTTAGATACTCAAATAATGGTCAATATGTGGAAATACAAATTTGTCTGTTTAAAAACATATATATAATGTACACTAGAATAGAATAATATTTAGAAAAAAATACTTAATTAAGCTTGCATTTTGAATAATTGTGAACAAATATGAGTTTTGTAAAACTTAATTGGGGGGCAATTATATTACTGTCAAAGTGAATTAAATCAAATTAAACATCCTTACTAAATCAAAATATACTTTCCTTGCCTTTGAAATTGTTAATTCATCTGTAATGCTTTTAGGCATTAATGTTGTACATAACATTTTAAAACTAAATCTAAAAATCTGAATTATCAATGGCAGTTCTTTTTCAGTTTTTATCAATTTTATTTTTGAAACTTTTATAAGAAATCACTACAGCACATATGGTCAAAAAAATTAATTTAAAAGTAGTTGTAGACAGGATAAATATTCTACTCCCCTTTTGTACACCATTAAAAATTATCTGTTTGAATAGCTTCAATTATACATTTTATCACTATAAATGCTTGGTTCATCTGTTGAGTTTATAAAAAGTTTTCCGTGCATTTAGTCATTACTCTCTTAACAATTTTTGGTATAGTTAAAATAGCACTGCTTCTTTTCAATTGTCTTTTTTATGATTTTTTCTAATAATCAATAATTCTGTGAATAGTTATTTATGATTTTTATAAAAAGATCTTGTGTAGTTACACAAAGATCTGATAAAAATCAGGACAATAGATTTAAAAAGTAGTCTTAAATATCATCAAAAATATTGTAGCTCTTTAAAATTTGTTTGCTTATAAACAGAGGAAAAAATACTATACCCTTGCTATAACTGATAAAAGAACCTTACTTTTGTGACAAATTATTTTGCTTATATTTAAAAACGTTAAAATTTTTTAATGTTGCTCTATGAGTTTTAGGAAGGGAGGGTTGTTTCACTTAAGTCTAAAATTGAAATTCTGAAAAAATTATTCTGCAGAGTATTTCTACAGTGATTAAGCATTCCGTTTGATTAGAATTATATAAAGTCCAAAAAATATTTGCTCTCAATACTTCATGGTTAAAGGATGAAGGGAATTAAAGTGCATAACAATTATGGTGACATAATTTCACATAACAAAGCATTGTCCAGTTTGTTTGGGAATAAATTACTTTAAACTTACAATCTGCAAACCTAATTTACATGTATCAAGGTTTCCTCATAAGGCAAGGTTCTGAAATGGAATCAAACTATCCCTAAAATAGATTTCCTTAGAGGTTAGTTGAAAAACATATTGAGAACTTGCATTACAAACATTCAGATAAAAAATTATATTTTACTACTATATTAAAATATAAATTATATTTTAATATATATTTCTTCCTGAATTGATATTTGTTTTTTAGTTGCTATTATTTGCTAATAATTTATATTCTTCATATACCATAAAATCTGGTGTATAACGTGCACTTTTAACACAAAAAATAAGATCGAAATTTATGGGTGCACGTTATACGCCAGGTATAAAAATGAGAGCTTTAAAAATAAAAAAGGTTGGACATAGAAAAAATTAGACTTTTACATACATCAAAATACTATTTATTTAATAGAAATGACCTTATGAACTTAAAAAGGGGTGTAGCTCTAAAAAAGTAGTATTTTTTTTTCTAAAGCTTGGGGTAATGCCTCAAATAAAGGGGCAAATAAGAACATTGCATACACACATAGCAGGTTTTTTCGTAAAAAAGGGGGTGCGCGTTTTACAGCAAATATACCTAAAAATTGAAAATTGCAGCTTGAAAGTATGGGTGTGCATTATACGCTGATTTTACGGTACTTGAAGCCCGTATACTCTACTAATCATATAGTGTGAAAGGATAATGTAATGTATGTACCATAAAATCCGTTGTATAATGCACACCTATACTTTCAAACTGCATTTTCTAATCTTGAGGTATATTTGCCATATAAGTCGCACCCCCTTTTTTAAAAGGAATCTTCAATGTACGTTAACAATGCTATTATGTTTTTAAGTCATTTATTTAAGGTATTATCCAAGGATTTTAAAAAAACATTTCTAGAAAAGCAACCCTTTAAGTTCATAATGTATGACATTTCTTTCAAATAAACTGTATTCCAAACTTTGAAAAAATTTTAAGTTTTTTTTTTTATGCACATCTCTTTTTTTTATTTTATTTTATTTTTTTTATTATTATTATTATTGAAGCTATCATTTTTATACCCAGCATAAAACCCACACACCTGTACATTTCTATCTTAATTTTTGTGTTAAAAGTGCACATTATAGCCGGATTTTACAGTAATTGTCACTATCACAATTCACTGATGTAATGATATGATTGGTTTGCATTGGATTTACTAAATTGCCATATTACTTGATGCTGTGAACTGTGAAATGTATTTGAACTGAGTCTCTTGTAAGCTTTAATAATTTATTTACTTTTCAGCTTGTTGTTTGAGTTTAAAATTATTCAAGTTGAAGAAAATGATTCTCTTCAAAATTACATGTATTCTCTTAATTTTGTAGATGTGAAAAGGAGAACATGTTTTTTTAAAAAAATCATGATGGTTTTAAAAATGATTAAAATCATAATCTTTTTTGTTTCTTAAATCATGAATGTTCTACCACATTTTAATCTCTCTAATAAATTTTTACAATTTGGGAAGAAAGCCAGTGTTAAAATTTAGTAATTATAAATTGTGTAAGTTTAGATATATATATATATATATAGGGTGAACCAAAAGTTTTGCCCTGATTATAAATACTTATTGTGCTCAAATTATTGTAATTAGACATATATTTGTTCAGATATATTATAAGTGCTGAAATGAATTTTTTTATAAGACTTTTTACCTCAGGGGGTTACCCCTTGGTAGCTCGAAGAATGTCTGAACGGTATTCCAGTTCCTGCCAAGTGTTCTTTGTCAAAATTTACTCTGAACCTGAATGGGCGAATTCCTTTCATGAAACTAAAACACATATTGGCCTTTCTATTGAATCAGTCTCATTCCAGCCAAAATTGTTGTGATCTTTACAAATGTTTCCCTGAGTCACTGCAAAAATAAACAACAAAATTGAATTATGCAGTAATACAAAAGTTGCATTGTTATATTAAACAGTTATTTTGTTATAAATTTTTATTATCAGGGCAAGACTTTTGGTTCACCCTATATGTATATACACATACATACTACTTGAATCATTACTATTATTGTCTTGATGTTACATAGTACAGTGTCAAATATCTTGTAAGTTATGACTTATTCTTATAGTATTAATTATTTATAGGTGAAAAGAAACTTCGTGTTGCTGCAACTAACAATGAAATAGAAACAGGTAAAATATATATATAAGCATAATATATATATGTATATATAATACACTATGCATATAATGTATTGTTTTAAAACTTTTCAGTATGAAATGTGCTCTTTTATATTACATTAAGCTTTCCATTACATATATTTATCAAGTCATTGATCATGCCTTGCATCTTTCTTGAATACTAAGTACAATTATTTCAGAATTCTTGATTCTATTATTTACTTTTGAATGATTTAAATAAAATAAGTAATTTAGCAACAAATGCTGCATATAAAAAAAAAATTTCATAAAATTCATTCCTCCTTCACTCATACAGCAACTTTTAGATAACATTTTGAAATTTAAAAAAAGAAAAGGATGAAAAAATTCTGAAAATCAACTAATGGAAAATAATTTGACAATTTAACTTTTACTTAATTAGTGTTATCAACTGTCAATAAAGCATTTATAATTTCATTAGCTTATTAATTTTGTTTGTCTATTCAGTTATTTTTTTAGTTACAGTTTAACTATGAATTATTGAGATGAATCAGTGTGTCTGCCCAGATTAAAAATATCTGCGAACCATTACATTCTATATTTTCAAAACTGTGCATGTAAACATATATTGCATTAGAATATTAAGGTTTATAAATATATGTATTTTAAATAGATTTAAATAACTATGCTCATTTTCAGTCAGAGCTTTGTTAGACAGAGATATTGATCCTTGTTCTGCTGATGGAAGACAAAGAACTGCTTTACACTTTGCGGCAGCTGGAGGGCATACTGAAATTGGTATGTTATTATATTATAATTAATTTACATGTATGTTCTTAAATGATAAGTTTCCCTTTTTGTATTCTTAATTACAAATTATGAATTACATTTTATTTTTTAATCTTTTAACTGTTTTTATGTTAAAAAAAATTTGTAATTAATTTTTGTTATAAAATGTAATTTGATTATGGCATATACATATTTTGTTACTTAGAGAATTTCTAAATAGACATATTTATGTCTGATTTTGCAATTAATTAAGAATGAAGCTATTGATCGTATTTTAATTTATCTTATGTAATCTTTATGTAACAGGCATTGATAGAGCAAGATAGCAAAGTGCATGTGTGGGGCTTAGAAGAAGGGACAGTTAAAATGGTAGCAGTTTTGCGAGAGGTGGATTGAGGGGTACTGGCTAGATGTTTAACCAAACTAGCATATAAAGGGTTGTAGATGTTTCATATATATATATTTCTGACATTTGTAAATAAGGATTATCAAAGAGAATATTGTACACTTTTATATATGAATAAATCATATGATAATATTAATTTTTGTGACATTTTTAAAAAACACATGTCATCTTTCCCAATACAAAATATTACTATTAAAAAGGCTTTTAAATACAATAAAAAATAAGTATATCAATTTTTAACTAAAATGTGCTTATAAAGCAAGATAACTTAATATGTAAATGTAGTGAATTTAAAGAATTCATAGATGAACATCACAAGCATGTTGTTACTGGTGACCTCAATATTGTAAAAGACAATAATCTTAGAAACATAATGAATAATGGTACTGGTTTTAGATTAATGATTTCGAATAATAATAAAATTATGAAAAATCAATTATATAATGATATTGAGTGATTTATAATAAAATAGCTATTAAATATAGTATGCCTATAGAGGCATTCACAGAAATCAAAGGTAATATTATGCAGCAGCTTAATAAATATAACTTTGGTACAGATAATAAAATCTTTTTTAATAATATTAACTCTTTCAGGACGGGGCGATTTTCTGCTAGCTGCTCGCTGGGGACAGGGTGAATGCATAAGGACTACTCCCTTCAGGACGAGGCGTTTTTGTCGCTAAGCCTAACTTAAGAAAAAACGCATAAATAATAAAATTTCACTCCTAACGTCGTAATTTTTGGTACCCCTTTAGATTATAACACAAGTTGTCAGTTACCTAAAAGTAGAATGTAATAGCGTTTTTACTTTAACTTACATGAAATGATATAAAATAATATGAGACTTACCTTGGAAAATGAATTTTGTAAACACTATTCATTTTTTCCAAAATTTTCATTGACATAACACATTAATACACTTTCAAATTAATAAAAAAAATTATGACAAAGATTATTTACAAAAAGAAATAGCAAAATTAAAATGAAGATTGAGTGTGGAAAATCTCGAAGCATGGAGAAACGCAAAATCCTACATTGTATGATTTGCAAGCATAAAATGTTTGTTACGTTTCTTTTTTATTATTATTATTATTTACACACGGTTTGTGACTATACACTTTGGCTTTTTTCACCCTTTTTGTTCATATTAAGGTTAGGAAAATGCCTTCAAAACAATTAAATAATAACCTGGAGTCAAGGTTTTTGAAATAAGAAAAGTACCCGAAATATATCCGAAAACAACAAAATCTTAAGCAGAACTGACACTAAAAAAACAGCACACTGTTGTAAAAAAATAAGAAAAAAGTATTCAATGAGTTATAAGAAGCGCAAATGTTTCATCTCAAGAGGAAAGTTTATGAGCCGAGCTCTGTTTGTTGACCTTTCAATTACCCCTCCCCCCCACACACACTCAGTTGATGTGGGAAATATCAAATCCAAGCAGAATATAAACTAACTGAAGGTCAGGTTACTCTAGCTACGTTCGATTTCAGTATAATGGACATAGGGTGCCATCTAGGGGTCATTAAAAACACATTCCAGCTGAAAATGCACATCTGAACTGCCCGTCCCTCCACAGCATCTTTGTAAAATGCGCATCTGAATTGCCCGTCCCTGAGATGCATCTGTGAAGAATGCACATTTGCACCGCCCATCACAAAGGGGTTAAAAATCAGATTAAAATTTGCAAAATAAATTTATTATAGTTTATGTTGATAAAATGCCAGTAAATTTTGCCTTCATATGTAAATACTATTATAATTTAATGATCAACAATTATTTCAATAATAATACAGCTTTTATTAAGTATTCTGTTTCTGATAGAGAAATAAATAATCAAATTTTGGCTTTTCATATACAGTTAAGAATTCAAATTAATAATAATTTTAAATTTCCACATACATTTCTTACTCCCAAATTTCATAAAGGCCCAGGCAAATTTAGGACAGTTACAAATGGTTTTAATACATATATCAGCAAAACAGGCAAAATTCTCCATGAAATATTACATGATACAATAAATAATCTTAAATCCACAGCCATTCTTAAAAATAGTAAATCACTTACTGAACAAATGAAAGATAAAAAAATTTATTCAGTCTATAGTTTAGATTTTGAAGATCTCTTTAATTTTTAAATATAGGGGTTTATTAATATACTTGTAAATTTACATAAAATAAATTTATTTAATAATATGTTAATTATGATAGTTTTGGGTTTCATACTTGGTTTGAAAATTTTAAAAAATATTTATTTTTAAAAGGTAACTATATTTTTCTGCAGTTTAAAAGGTTTGCCACAAGGGGGCCCCTTTTGAGCCTGTCTTCCCATTTATACACATTTTTTGAAAGGGGGTTTAAAAACTAAATATTATATTTTTTTATAGATGAATAATTTTTTTTTAAAACAACCCAATTTTATACCAAATTAAAATTTTTATTCACAATGTCTTAATACAGACAAATAAAAAAAATGAAGCCAATTTTCTTGAATAAAACAATTAAAAAAATGTAATATTTTTAATATTTATGATAAAAAAAAGAATTTAATTTCAATATTATAAAAGTTCCCATTGGGAGAGTAATGTCATGTTTCTATATTCAGAAATATTGTTATTAATTATATACAAAATAATAAATTTCTGGTGAAAAAAAAACAGAAATAATAAATAACTATAAACTTTTTACAAAATTGCTTAAATCCGAAATACCCCAAAAAATTTTATTAATAGCTATATGAATAAAGCTATTCAAAATAATAAGGATTAAAAAAATTTAGATTATTAGTTTATTCAAAAATTAAATATTTCTATTTAAATTATTTTTCTAATATTAGATAAATCTTTTTATTATTTTTTTCATATTTTTCCTAGTGTTTTAAAAATTATGCTTTAATTTGAACTCTTATTAATTTTATTTCCTTTTTTTTTTACTTTTTTAAAAAGGACCAGCCATTCATGATTTAAATCTGTTTGGGGAGAACTTATTTATTGCACTCAGATTTAGCAAGACTCTGCAAAGTGCAATTTTTATATGTTACCTTTTTTCTTGCAATGGTTTGGGGGAAAATTCCCTTACCCAAAATTATTTTCCAATGGGGGTTTTCTCAGTATTTTTTTTAATAAAGGGGGGAAGGTTTGGCGGGCCCAAAAAAACATGTTCAACCCACTTTTATATAAAAAATTATTTTATATATTAGTTTCCCCAAGCCAAAAATTTTTAAAAATAATACTGCAGCATCCTTTTTATAATTTTAATCTGGGTTACTCATTTTGTCCTTCATTGTGTGTTTTTTCCCTACTGTTTTTTGTGTTTTTTTCGGGTAGTTGGATGAATTCTTTTTTTGTAGGGAAAACCCTTTATATATAAATTTTTTATTCTGAGGGGGTATTTTAAATTATAAAAAATATACATTTTAGCATTATGTTTGCCATTTTTATTTTAATATAGTTTCTAAAAAATAAAAAAATTTTTAATTTTGTCTAATTAGTCCTATTTAGATAAATTGTTAGTACTTATTTTAAAAAATCAGAACTAATATTTAATAAATTGAACGAGATTTCTTTTTAATTACTATTTTCGGGTCCCTTTGTAGTTAAAAAGATTTGAAAACTTAAAAGAAATTGACCTTTTCCTTTGTTAAGGTTTAAATGTGTATTTTTTTTAGAACAAGGTTTCTCAAACTTTTTGTGGTACAGATTCATTTAAAATTGAGAAAAATAATGATGGGTGCAAGTCAGGTATTTTAATTCTATATGCATTTGTTAAGAAATAATAACAATAAACAATATTTTCTTTATAAAGCCACAAAATTATGATAAAATGTACAAAGTTAAAAAAGATAAAATCAAACAGCAGTATTACAATTTTAAACAAAATTAAAGTTTTTTGGCCCCTTGCCCAAAAGCTTAAAAAATCTATTCCCAAACACAACACAGTTTCCCAAAATGGATTTTAATCCCTATTTATTTCTGTAACTTTTTTTACATTCACATCAGAATTGCTGGGCATTTCGCAAATTCAAAGGGAGATTTGAGTCTTGATCATTACAACCCTAATTTATTATCCTTTTCCCGGAAAAAACCTCACCCTCGCCCATTAGCCATTTTTTGACTGCTAAGTTATCCTCTTTAATAAGGACTAAATCACCCACTCTAGCGTTATCCTTTTCAAATTTCCTCTTAGATCTCTGTTGAAGATTACTTAAGTAATTATTACTCCACCTTTTTTCATATAGATTGAACAATTTTTGTTAATCTCTGATATTTTTTTTAATCTATTAGTTTCTATATGCATTATATTTGTTTCTCTAATGGAAGTAATTTGTCTTCCAATCAAAAAGTGTACCGGGGGCAAAACTGACAAATCATCTATCCATTGACAAAGGAGTGAGAGGATGGGAATACAAAATTCCCTCAATTTGTGTCATAATGGTTAGAAACTCTTCATAAGTAAACCTAGAATTGCCTGCCTCACGTTTAAAATGGAATTTGAATGACTTTATGCCAGCTTTCCATAAGCTGCCAAAATTTGGTGCTCTGAGTGGGAGAAATTTCCAATTTATATTTTCATCTACTATGAAACCAGCCAATTCAGGATCAGGATTTATCACTAACTTGTACAATCTCTTGAGTTTGGCATTAGCTCCTATAAATGTTTTACCATTATCAGAAAATATTATAGAGGGTCTTCCTCTTCTAGCAATAAATCTCTTTAATGAAGCAATAAATGCCTGAGTTGTTAAATCCGACACTAATTCAAAATGTACAGCTTTAGTGACAAAACACACAAAAATTGAAACGTTTGTCTTATACAAACTACCTTTACGCTGTTTGTTGCTCTTGATCCGAAAAGGTCCAATAAAGTTAACACCACTGCAATCAAATGGAAAATTTACCCTAACTCTTTCTTTAGGCAAATGTCCCATTATTTGTTCAAAAGTTATAGGTTTCACTTTAAAACCTACAAGACAATCATGTACTATTTTCCTACATACATTACGTCCTCCAAGAGGCCAAAATCTCTGCCTCATTTGATATAGTAAGGCCTGTGGACCTAGATGGAAGTATTTTAAGTGAAAATATTCTACAATTAAATTTGTTAATTTATGGATACAAGGTAATATTATAGGAAATTTGAATTCAAAATTCAAATCACTATTACAAAGTCTACCACCAACTCTCAACACCATCTTGATCGAAGAAAGGATTTAAACTTTTTATTAGACTTTCAGCAGACACTCTATTATTTTCTTTCAAACTCTTTATATCCCTTTTGAACTCCTGTAGTTGCACAATCCTGATTAAGGTAATCTCCGCTCGGTTGATCTCCTGGACATCTAAAGGTCCTCTCCTTTTTTTCTCTACAATTTCCAATGAACCTAAAAATAAAACTTAACATTCGAATTATTTTAGTGTACTTATTACTTATATTTAACAAGTCAGTTATAAATGTTGACTTTGTCACATTTAAATTAACACAGTGCTTTGCGTTACTTTTAAATTCATAATTAAATGCATCACTATCAGTCTCTGATAAAAGGATATTCCTTTCCGGAAAATCTTTCGTCTCTAAAAACGTAGGTCCATTCCACCATAAAGAGTTTTGCAGACTGGACGGGTCGAGACCTCTGGATACGAGGTCAGCTGGGTTCTGTTCCAAAGAAACGTGATGCCACTGCTCTGCATTAGTCAGGTGTTGGATTGTGGCAACTCGATTTGCCACAAAGGTTTTAAGCAAGTTTGGCTCCTTCTGGATCCACGCCAAGACTATAGTCGAGTCACTCCACAGGTACATGGGAGTTGTTTTCATTTGTAAGGCAGTCTCAACTTTTTTCATCAGCTTTGCAAGAAGAACGGCGGCACACAGCTCAAACCACGGCATTGTGACACTCTTTACAGGTGCTACTCTGCTTTTATTTGTTACAAGCTTCACTTTTGTTCATCATCTGGTGATTGAGAACGGCAAAATATTACTGCTCTGTAACATTTCTCTGAAGCATCAGCAAAGCGTGAAGTTCTACCCTTGTCGCTTAAGGATGCACAATACATCTACCAATGCAGATACTGCTTACACTGTTGAAGTCCTCAAGGAAACGATGCCACTCTTTGGCCCTCTCAGAAGGCAACTCGTCGATCCAGTCGATTTTAAGACTCCAAAGACTCTGCATGAAGACCTGGCTCTAGCGACTACCAGACCTAATAGTCCTAATGGATCAAACAGTCTAGCTGTTGTCGAAAGGACACATCTTTTGGTGTAGGAATCTTTTAACTCCACTGCGATTTTGAAAATAAAACAGTCCTCTTACTTCGAATGATGATTTGTGCTGAACTCTCAGGACACAGAAATATCCTCTTTGAAATAACTTTCTCCGAAGAAACTCAATTCTCAATTTCATTTTTTGGTACACAGACACAAATTTCTCTTATCACCACACTCGGTTCTTCTCTGGATTGTACAGGACCAATGTAATGGCTCACTCCATCAATAGCTTAAAAACTCTACTCAATCACAACACAGTTTCTAGTGAACTGGTATCAATTTATTTCTCGCAACTTCTTTTTACATTCACATCGGAATTGCTGGACATGCGCAGTTCAGGCAGTGCAGTTGCGCTTGTGCAAACAGTTTGTAAACAAAAAATATTAAGCAGAATAGAATATTTTTTACAATATAACACAAAGAGGAATCAAGATTAGTTACCTAGCAACAATACACAGAGATCAGTAGTGCACACTGGAATTTTTCAAGGATTGGGGGGGTTCCAGAGTCGGAAGTCCAGCATTCTTGTATCATGCTCTAATATGCCGCCCAACATATTCTTTGAATTTTGTCAATTTTCGAGAACAAAAAACAGTAAAAAATTATTTAATAAATAATTATCATTAATTTATAAAATTAATTATTAATAACAAATACTTTATTAAATTGTATGTACTATATACATAGGATTATAATCAATCAAAAAAAATTAAGGGCTTTGGGGGGTCTGGACCTGTGGACCCCTCTTATTGTACACCACATGACAGAGATGCTTATCAGGATTTTGGTTTGTGATTTCTCAAAATATGGCTGCAAAAAGGTGAGAAGATGTTCCAAATCAGAGTTGCTAATTCTTGTTTGGGTTATTTCAATACTTTTGTGGTGGACATGCAAATAAATTGTCTTGATTGGCATAAGATTTTAGAAATTCTGTGTTAGATGTGCTACGTCAAATCAGTTTATTAAAGATCAGTTAAAAGATTAACTTAACATTTTTAATTTATGTCTGGTGTACTGGTATAAAACCAAGATAATTGTGCTGTAGAGTTAAAAAGTTTTAGATAGTACATTAATCTCAAATTCCCTTGAAAAGTTCCCAGAAGGCTACCATAAAGCAAAGAAAAGCGAATCATAGAATAAAATTTATCAAATTGAAGTAATATCTTCCAACTTTACAAATTCTTCCGGCATGTTTTTGCAATCCTCAAAACATGCCTTTAAGTCATTTTTCAAACACCAGTGGGACTTTCTTCATTGCATTAGGGAATCTTTATTGCATCAGTGGACTCAAGTGGGTAAACACAAGGCAACAACTTCAACTGTAGAAATTATAAAATGTCACACAGTGCCATATTGAGTTAATATGAAAATATTTATTATCAATTATAAAATAAATTCCTGAGTGTTGATTTTAAATATGTATTTCCATCTGGGAAAGTCTATTGTGTCTACTACTAAGGGATGGGTAGAAAAAGGACAGTTTAAGATTCCTTTTTGAAAATTTTCAAATCATCATAAATATGACTTTTAAATTTAATATCATTACATTTTTTATTAACCAGTATTTACCTGGATTTGATAGTTTTATTTTCATATCCTTGCTTGCAATGAATATTAATCAAAATTACTATAATCTAATTAATTAAAAAAAATTTTTTAAAAAGGTATGCATTGTTTTGCTCAAATTCACTTTCTTACTATAATACATTGATTGAAAGTGAAGTTGACTTGAGAGGGTAATCATGATTTTTAATGCTAAGTCATAGCATATTTTTTGTTTATATTTAATTTAATTTTGCAGCTCAGTTGTTAATTGAAAGAGGAGCAGATCCAAACCAGCGTGATTCAGTTGGAAATACCCCATTACATTTGGGTAAGGTTATTTATTATAAAATGATTCATATTTATTTTAATCTTGCAATGTTTTGAGATAAATATATTCCTCACAATTTAACTTTTAGTTTATCGGTGTAATGATTGTTATTTTTACAATATGTCATTTATTTAATTATAATTGTATCATTGTTTTGTTTGCAACTCACCAGTTTGTGTTTTTTCGCATGCTACCTATATAATTTCTAATTTTAAAGTTCAGTGGATTTTTCTTAAAAATTTTTAAGAGTGACATAAAAGAGAATTCCTTGAGCATACTCATTAGTACTTCAAGGAAATGTATTGTAAAAAGATATCTTATCAAGAATGAAAACAAACTGCTGCATTGTAATTCTCAAAGGGAGAATGAATAACTGAAAAATTATGCTGCAATTTTTAATAAGTTACAAAAGCATAATGTATTTTGTAATTTTTTTATATATATTTTGATTTTTAATTATGTTTAAGCACCTGCTATAATTTTTTCCCATGAAAGGAAATTTAATAATGAACCTCAAATCAAAAGCAAAACTTTTAATTTTTTTAAACTGATATTTCATTTTTTTTATTTTGCAGCTGCTTGTACATCACAGATTAAAATGGTGACTCTGCTTTTGAAAGCTGGTATGCAATTTTGGTTAAATATTTTTTACATTTTACTAGATTTTATTTTTAGATGAAATTTTTTAGAAGTTTTCTTAAATAATTCACTTGAAACAATTTTTAAATATTCTGCTAAATTAACTATTTTTTTACTTTTGTTTAAGAAACAAGCCCATTTATAGAGACAAAACCACCATAGTGTCATAGTCACCACCATTTCAGTCACTCCCCACATCTAATTATGCCTTTACTCATTTTTTAAATTAGTATATTAAAATTTTTCAAAACTTCCTTAAATAAAAAAAAATTTAAAATGTCTTCCTAAGTGTTTGACTTGTACATTTAAAGAATTAGCAACAAGTGTAATTCATAAGCAAAATTTTGAATATGAAGTGAATACTGATTGTAGACTTAATTTTTCAATTCCTACTATTAGCTCGCACTCCCTATATATTTATTTATCTAGGTGAAATTTTCAATCATTAATAAAATATATTTTAAAGTGCTCAATTGAGCTGAAATTTTATAAACATGATTATTTTGGATGACAATACGATAATATAACTATAATTAATAAAAAATTAATTGATTAAAACTAATTATTTAAAGAATTACAAATACAGCCACATTGACATCATTTTTGGCGACTTGTGTCAAAACTTGAAAAGTTTTTTTTCTCACGTTTTAAAGCATTCAGTTGAACTGAAATTTAAAATACACAATTGTTTTGGATTACAATACAATACTTTGATGATAATTAATAAAAATGAATTACCACTTAATGTTGTGATTCTGTCATACGTATATACATATTTATATTAATTGTAACTATTTAATAAAAAGTAGCTAAAATAAAAATTTTCTTTGTTGATCTAAGTAGGAATTGACTTAAAGTTTTTTTTTTATATTACTTGTTTTGAAGATGATGCATCATATTCACCCAAATACAAAACTTAGTGATTTCTTTGCATCAACTGTAAAGAGATTTATATTGGAAAACAAAATTTGAATATTTGTATATCGTAAAATAATTTGAAAAGTAAGCACTCATTATTAAATTACATAAGAGCAGTATTAGCTGTATAATGCTCAAATAAGTATACTGAAGATTTATGTTAAAATTCCTCAAACATATAAATTTTGAGAAGAAAATACTGATAACAACTATTTTAAATATTGGCTTATTAAAAGGATGATCTCCATTTATGTTTCAAAGAAAGGAAAGTATCTCAACAACACCTTACAATGCCAGGACTTTTCTGCAATACCATATTTTAGAATTTATGTCAACTACCTTGGATAGTAAAATGATTCTTAGTAAACCCTAAAAAAATTTCTCTGCAAGTTTAGGACGAAAATATTTACACACTAAAAAAAAAAATTTTCTATGCAGGAATTCTGTCTCAAAAATGAAAGAATGATTTATTTACAATATTTATAGCCCCCATTATGACATTCTGTCAGTAGATGGCTGCAAGCCAGCATATTGATTAGTTAAAATATCTTCATATCAAAGCCTAATCTTTGCCTAATTCTAAACACCCTGCCTTACATCTTTTGAAAATACATTCACAAGGGATTTAAGATCAGTTGAATCTGAATAAGAATTAAAAAACTTTTCCACCCCTTCTACAACCTAAGAAGTTTTCACACAAACAGAACAATTAATTGCCATGTTAAAGCCATCATCCCCAGGCAGCATAAGCATCCCTTTCATACTATGTGCCTCCTTGGACATTTCTAAAAGTAACTCATTCTAACATCAGTTTGCTCTGGTTACCTTGGATGCAGTTACGAAACCTAAGTTCGGTTTCTTACTAAAGTACAAATTCTTCCAAATGGAGCAAAATCTTATTCTAAACCCTCAGACTTGCATCCCAAGGAATTATTCACTGGGAACTCAAGATCAATTCCATCCAAATAAGAATTATGAAACCTTGCTGCCCCTTCTATAACAAAGCAAGTTTTCACACAAACAGAACTATCAATTTTCTTAACCCCCAGGTAGCTCAAGAATCCCATTATGCAGTGTCTTTCCTTAAACATTTCTAAAAATAGCTCACTCTGCCACCATTTTCCTCTTGTTACCATGGATACAGGTACAAAACCTCTAAAGGGCTGAGAGAGAAAAAGCTTTTCATTGATTGTACCACAACTGTGTCATTTTCAGATGCCTTGGCAACCTGCACTCCTACCGATCATTAAAATTTCAAAGACATTTAAATGTCTGTAAAAGATTTGTAATAAGATTAAATATTAATGTAAAAATTCTGATATTGTGAGTTTTTAAATTTAAAAAATCACATTATTTATAAAATATATTGTTCAAACTTAGAATTAATTTGAAAAATGCTTTATAAATTCTTGAATCTTAAAATCACAATAGTTTGATGTTTTAATTCTTTTTTATTATTATATTACTACATGTTTAAATAAATATTTATGCCCTTGATAATCATCCTTCAAAATTCTGCATAGGTATCAGAAAAAAATGTTCAGTTCATTTTTTTAAAAAAAAACATTTTGTATTAAGCTGAAAGTAATAAAATCTCTTGGGAGAAAATTAATATTTTGATTCTTCGAATTAAAATCTTGTTTCTTAAATATTTTCTTTAAATTTCTTCTAACTGAAAAAACAGCATTGCAATTCAGTCACTACCTCTAGTATATAATTTTTTACAATCTGTATTAAGATGAATTGTATTACAGAATGTTATAATATTTTTAAAAACATTTTTAAAATTATTGTAACATTTAATTTTTAACTAAAATTAATTTTTTTTTATTATTATTTTTTAAAAACATGTAATAAATTATTAGATTTCATTAAACAATTTTTAAAACTGCCACTGTGAAAAGATATTGGGCATAGCCATCTCAATGGTAATATACAACAAAAATTGTGTGCATGTTTATCAAGTTTAGTCTTATCTAATAAAAGCACATTTGTGGAGTGCAGTTTGAGGGGGGAGTTATATTATTTCACATTTATTACTTTATATAATAAAAAGAGAAAAATATTCAGATATAAGAAATTGAAACAGTTTATAATTGCTTGAAATATTCCATACTATTTGAAGCAAGGTAAATTAAATATTTAATTAGAAATTTTATTTATTTCTGTATTCTTTTCTATAAACATATTATTTATGAGGGTTTTTTATGAATTGTATTAAGAAATATGTCTCTGAATCCCTTGGCTATTCTGCTCAATTTGTGTGCGAAATTCCTTTATCTTTTGCCCTGGATTGTTCTTTTAGTAAAGGGCATAAGCATTCGTCAAAGGTTTATGCAAGAATTGTGTTTACATCTTCATCATTTGCACCATTGGTTAACCTTTGAAGGGTTGGTTAGTCATCTTTAGATTCATCACTATATATAGAAAAATCTTATACATAGCTATAATTATCCTTTCATTATTTTCAAAATTACTAAAATCAATTTTTAAAATTTGATATTTCATCAGAAACGGATTATGTCGTTTTCTGAATGTTTCTTGCTAGATTATCAGAAGATAATAATGAAGAAAATAGAGCAGGAAATCTGATTCATGAGCTTTAAGCAAATGTATGAAATTTAGGTGAAGACTAATCTCATCTGTTGTTTAAAACTACATATAAAGTCTTAGATACTGCATAAAATGTGGTACTGATTTTGAAACAGTGATGCACTTTCAACTAGAGATAAATGCATGCAGACTGGATGAGCAAATTTGGTACATTTTAGCTGCCTTTGGATATTGCGATGTAAGTAATCAGAGAGTTAAAATATAATATTTTTAGAAAATTTATTAAATAAGCTTGATAAAGTTATGTTTATGTATTTTACAATATTTGCTTTCAAAATTGAACAAAAAATGAATATGCAAATTTAGGTCACTCTGCACTAGAAAACTTTGTTAAGTGGTTATGATAAATTTGTATGAAATAGATCTGTAGTGCAAAATAGATATTTTATTTAACGTTGCTTAGATTTAATTTTATAACTGTATCATATCCTTAATTTACAGGTACAAATATTAATTCAGTGGACTATTCAGGTCGTTCTCCATTCCAGTTAGCTCAATCAAAATTGAAGCTTCTTAGACGAAATATTGGATATTCATCAGCACAGTTTAAAAGAGAAGTAGTGCATGTAAGACATGTCTCAATAGTTTTGTTTATTTCTTTTGTTATTGCTTTCATTATTAGTGAAATTAAATCTCTTGCTTTTTTTTAGGTTCTGGAAATGATGCAAGTATACCTTGAACGATCTGGAAGATCTTGTGACATGGATATTATTCATTCATTTTCAAACAGAGTTCAACATCACCATTCAAGAGAAGAGGTTTATTTTTGAAAAATGTTCTATATTGATTAGTTTTTAAATATGTTGAAAGTATCTAATTTGGGGATATATAACTTTTATCTTTAGCATCAAGCAAAAAAAAAAATTCCTTATAACATTGCGCTAACATTACTGTAAATTCTTTAATATTTTATCCATTACATTGTATAATTTTATCATTTTAATTCTTGTGTGAATTATTATTTACATATGTATAACAGTTGAACAATATTGCATTGCAAATTGAAATTTTCTAAATTTTCAATTATTTCTTTTTACTAAGCAAAGACTTAAAGTTAAAATTTTGTATGTATAGCAACTCTGGTGGTTTTTTAATATAGTCCTCCTTTTTTAATTTCTCTTATTTCAAAGATTTTATATAGAATGTTGTGTGATTTTAATCAATTTTTAATTTGCATCCTACTTTTATTGATCATCTTGAAAATTTTATTTTACAAACTGCTTGTTTTATAAACTCAGTTGTGGATAGTGAACACAATAAAAATTTCTTGTTTATTTTCTAAATAAAAAAAAGTGTTATATTGATTAGTAAAGAAATATCCTAGATATTATCAGAAGGTAGAAGGAAATATAAGAGGAAACCGAATAACTTTTAAAAATAAAGTTTTTGTTTATATCTGTAGATTAACGGGAATGTTGAATGATTTCTTTTTAATTTTTTGGAAATCTTTTGTAATCTACATAAAATTAAGAATGTATGAATGCATTATGCTTAATAAAATAATAAATATGTGTACATATGTGAATATAAATTTCAAAAAATTGTTTTCTGATTTTATAATTGACAAAAATGGAAGTTTTAAGGTTATTATGCTTGGAACATTTAATGATGCTAAGAGAAAGAATTTCCTGTTTTGTTGAAATTTTATTTTTTTCATATGACTAATTATATTTGATTTTTAATTTTTTATATTTTTTTTTAGGTTGACACTGATGTTAAAGATTTGCTTTCCAGTCTTTCCCACCTTAACTTGCAATCTGCTTAACAATCATTATTTATGTGGTAAATACTTGGGACATTTATTGTTGTGTATATTGCTCATCATTTGTTTTTCATTTCATTGAGATGATATCTAGTGGTTTTTGATCTTTGTTGACTGTCCCTCGATTATTTACATTGGATTAATGATGCATTTATCATTGAAATGTTTTTTTAATGATTTTATTGTAACACTTGTTTTATTGGGAATATTCTGTAACAGAAATATTTCCACTCATGTATACTGTTTTCTGTAAAAGGAAAAAAATTTGAACTTTTTACATTATTCGGATGATCAAATTCTTACTTAAAAGTTTCCAGTATTTATATAAGTATTAAATGGAATAAAATATTTTGTGAAACTTCTCTGCAGTAACTTTATGTTACTATTTTTTGCAGAAAAATTGCTACATTTGATATATAAATTTGTAAGCATATTTAAATGTTTCCCGTTGTTGTTTATATGCTAGATAACAATTCACATCTTAATAAAATTTCATTTTTGTTAGTTCTAGACACTGTTGTATCATGTTTTCATCATAAAAATGCATACTTAATCAATGTAGAAATTGCTATATTAGATCAGTAAGGGTTTGGTATTGTAAATTGTTCTTTCATACTAATAATCACCTGTTCATATGTTTATTTTCATTTGTCCATGAATATCTCATTACACAAAATAATGCCCATTTTTCAGTATAAAATTCCTTATGGGGACATTTTTTTACCTCTATGAAGTTGTATTGAACTGAGTACAAAAAAAATTGTAAATCCATTAATTTTCTGGCCTGAGTTTGAAAATTGGATTACATTTCCATCTGTAAATATACATTAACAATTCATGTTCATGATTATGAAATTTTTTGTTATTACTGATTCATTTTTAAATTCATTATTAGTCTTAAATAAAATATGTAACCATGCAAAATATTATTCAAAATTGAATGGGTTTGTTTTAATTGTGTTCAATAATCCCCTTTCCTTGTGTATGCATTTTCTTTTAATACATTTCTTTATAAACTGAATTTCATTTAAGAAGTATTGCTCTTTTATTTTTCATTCTCTATGATTTATACCATTTATTGAATTGATCTTCCGCAAAAGAAATTCCATTTTTGTCTGAATTTAACTACTATTGGACCCCATAAATTAAAAATTCAGTGACATGCAGGTTTGCTTGAGACATGGTTTCATCATGCATCCTTTATTTATCATTTATGATATCACTCCTAGACATTGTAATGTCATACCTCGTATTTTTCGAGTTAAATCTTATGTTAAGATGATGTTACAATTTCCTATTAAGAGCAATTATAAATGTTTTCATTTTTATTATATATATGAGTTATCATTTCTCAGAGAGTGAAATGTTCCCATTTGAGTTATTGTTATTTTGCAGTAGATTATCTTCATGATCAGAGAGATCAGCTGTATCTTCATCCATTTTGTATTCTAAATTAAGTGTTTAAAGTTTTACTGAATGTTATAAATAGAAAAAACTACAAACGTTATGAAAACGAATGTTTTTTTTTAAAAAAATCTGTTATATGTGAAAAGTGTGTGAAAAAGTGTCAGATATGAAGAAGATGTATCAAAACTGAATCCAGTAACACATTCTCAAATCTTCAAAGCAACAAGAATCTCGGATTAGGGCACATCAAATAAAATCTGCCATTCAAAGTTATTTAGTTGACAAGACTATGAACTCAACTTTCTTTTTAAGTATTTTAGATGTGAAAGTAATGGTATTTCATTTTTTATATAATGAACTGCAATCATGGAGTATTTATATCATTCTTGAAATATTATCATTCAATTTACATTAACACTAAAATTTACTATTCACTAAACCTGCAATTTATTTGTAATTACCACTTGTTATTACTACAATATATGATTGGAGTCAGACCGTATTGCTCTGTAATTGTCACAATACTTGTATTATTTTTCTTGCAGCTAAACAAGAATTTGAATTGGAAATTTTTATTTTGTAAAATTCACTTATGTAAAAATCAGTTAGTGCTATAATTTCATAATCATCCATATTATAAGATTTTTTAATTAGATTATATTGTATTTACTTATGTATAATATGAACTGTCAAATGTGTTATATGATTTTATATTCCTTAATTTAGCTTATTGTACCTCTTTGTGATGAAAATCATATTTGTCAACATTTCTTTGATACAATTTTCTTTCATACCAATTCTATGTGTATTTTAAAGACTACCTATTTTATTTAACACTTTTGTAGTAGTGCTTATTTTTTTTTTTTTCCATTGGTGTTATTAGCTATGGCATTTTTCATGTAAATATAAATTTGTCATCATAAGTGAATGTTTTGCATTCTGACAAGACTGATAATAAAATTGTAAATAGATTGAGGAGTTTCATATTTTTTATTTTTAAACTATACATCAGTTTTTTTTTTTTTTAATTTTACTTGCATATTCTTTTGTTTTTACTTAAAATGGTTGAAAATTGCCTTTATCAGCATTAAAATACTGTTATACTCTGGCCGTTCTTGTTTTTCCAAAAATACTAATTAAACTCTTATTTAAGAGCTTAAGGATCCCGTTTGTAAGATACTAATATAAATTGATTTTATGTTTAACATCTTTTGCATTTCCGGTTTAAAAAGATTTGTTAATTTGGTTCACTTGCAAGTAGTGATGTTATAGGAATGTTGTAAAAAAGTTGACTTTTATTCAGTTAGGGAGAACCACATTCAGCTCTCATGGAGTGGAGATTATGCTAAGAAGGGGTTTTGCTCTAATGAACTCCTATGAGGGTTGTGGTGATTTACTGGGGTGTATAGATTCAAAAAAAAATTTCACTTTCGAGTTACAAAGAAAGAAATTTTTTAAGTAAGTTTACACAGTAAGAAAATTTTGTATTCATGTTTCTTTTGTTGAGTTGAAATCTGCTTAGAACGGATCTTATGTACTCTCTCAAAGAGGGTTATGGGTCATATTAATAAAAAATTCGGTTTTTTTTTTAACTATTATACTTAGACTTAAAATTTGGAAAGCATATTTATTTTGTTGATTAGATTAGAGATCCACTAAAAATGGGTTTTGCAGAAATCTACTTTGGGGAGGTGTTATGTGAACATAAAAAAAAATTTTCTCTACTTCAGTTTATAAAAGTCCTATCCTTTTTAAATAAAAAGTTGAGGGTTATAAAAATGTTTTTAATACAACCGAATACTTAATGCTAGGACTTCAATATTAATAATTTATATATATATATACAGTATATATTCATACAACATCATGAAATATTCAGCAAAGCAGGTGGGTAATGGCTAGAAAACTGAAAAAATTAGTTGTATTTTAAATGTGTATGTATTTCCTAAAAATGTATTCTGGCATTTTCCTGGCAGCCTAGTGGTCAAGGTACTGGCCTGTGTGTCACGAGTTCAAGTCGAGTATCGCTTAGACCTTCCATATGTAAGGTGGAGATGCACTCTAAATCTGTTGAGGCTTAAACATCCTCCCATCCATGTGGTGCAGAAAAAAGAGGGGGTACCAGCTCAGATGTCCTCATCACTTGATCAAGGTCTGCTGCTTAAAGTCTTTCGCCAAAAGACCTTAAGTAGCGGAATAGAGCGACATTAGTATTCAGTCACTCACTGACATTTTCCTGAATTGTGAAATTTTTTTCTAAATACCTAAGGTATCCAACTACCCTAAAATCATGATTTTTTTCAAAAATTGACACATTTGTTTTATGATTTTATTTTATAGACCATCTTATTAGCTTAAAAAAAATCCCGGTTTTTTTTTTCCATTCCCCAGAACAAAAATTACAAGTGTTTTAACCAAAGAAGATGCCATAATTTTTACACAAGATGTCAAACTTTAAAATGCTTTTTATTTAAATGTTTTTTTTTTGAAAATTTAAAACGGACAGTGGATTGCTCAAAAAGTTTTGAAAAAAATTTTTAATGAAACTTTTTAAATGTTTTGATAACAGTAGAAGTTTTTTTGTTTTTTCAGATTTATCAATCACTGTTTTTCCCAAAAATTTAAAGTAAATTTTTTTGGAATATAATCATTGTTTTTTTAAGTAATTTAAAACAGTCACCTTAAGATAGAGGTCTCAGTTTTTGTAAAAAAATTTAAAAAATCTATTATCCTTAAAGGGCATTTCAAAAAAGGAATAACAAAAAAAACACATTAAAAAATTTAGAATTTTGTTTAAAATTTTTTTACAGAGCGCCTCCCCCTTATGTAATTTTTTGTACATTTTACCAAATTTTTTTCCCATTCTAATAAAAATTTTTTTTTTTTGTTTTCAATTTTACGATTTTTTTTCTTAAAAAAATACTAAAAAAAAACCTCTAATTTTGAAAATAGGCCTTTTGAAAAGACCCAAACTTTTTTTTGTCCAAGATTGGGGTGGGATTGATACTACCATGTTTCCCTCAGGGTTTATGGCAAAAAATATAACATGCTGAATACTGCGAATTTTTGTAGCTCGGTAAGTCGGGGAGAAAATTGTATACCCTCTCATTTGAAAATGAGAATGGTCAAGGGATAGACATTTATAATAGCATACATGATATCAAAAGGCAGCTAAGAAGTGAAGGAATTTCTTTGTAGGTTTTTGAATCAACCCATTAACTGCCAAGTATGAAATATCTTGTAGTAAACGTATGTATTAAAACTGCCAGCTACGAGATATCTTGTAGTTTGAGCTGAAATTTTAGATTGATTTTATATCTCCATTTGAAATCGGAATTAGAAAGGATGAATGAAAAATTTATATAATGCAGAAAACATATTAATTATAAATTTTTATTATTAAATTATAATTTAGATGATTAAATTATAACATAATAATTATATATATATGAATGTATTCTCCCAAAATTAAATATTTTTATTGTTGCTGTGTATGATGAGCTTTAAAGCAAAGACCAGCACAAAATGGTGGGTTTTTGAAACACTAAACAGAAATACCTATTCTCCTTCTCCCCTTCCCTTTTTTAAAAAAAATTTTGCTTTGTACACATTTGACACGGCTTTCTAGGCATCCTTTTTTTTGTGGTAGAAAATGTTCTAAGTAATGAAAATCACACATGGTTGTATTTGTATTATAGTTGCTACTTTCTCCTGTATTGCTAATGTTGCCATTAAATAAATGCAGAACTGATTCCATAAATTGATGCATCCTCTTTTTATTCCCTCGATTTCTTTGGGTATAGAACTTGTATGCATTCCGCAGGAAGATTTCGAAATAGGGTAGAGCGATTTTCTTGTATCAACACATGGTTCTCCTGTGGTTCGCTATTACTTATCAGCTCATTTTTATTATTTTACATCTTTTTATAATTACCATCGCCTTATAAACTTCCTTAATGTGGATTATTGCATATCTGTATGAAAATCTGACATAACATTACATATGAGGTGGGCTTGTAAAATCAAACAAAACATAAAGAAAGCCTTTGTGTATGAAGATTTTTATTGAAAAAAAAACCACTACGACATAACTCATAACCTGGCATCACTGAATAAGTTTCCTGTGCTGAGTGGCACTCAGCACAGGTAACTTATTCAGTGATGCCAGGTTACGAGTTATCTCGTAATGTTGTTGTTGTTTTTTTTAAATAAAATGTACTGTAAATGCTATTACATATTATATCGATAATTTAGTACTATTATATTTTGTAGAATTTCGTGTGTTTTTTTAAATAAAATCTTGGCACTCAGGGCTAAATTAACATGGCAGTCAATGGGTTAAATCCATTCTGTATGAGATAATTCCTTTTGGTTAAAAATCAATTGCCCGTCCTATAAAAGTTATTATAAAATGTTTCAAATATGTTTCGAGTCATAATAATGTAAATGAGTAATTTTGAGAAAACATTTTTGAATTATCTTTTAAAATTTTCAATTACAGGAAATCTAATGTATAATAATTATTTTAAATTATAGACGACCACGATATGCATTTTTTTTATAAAGGAAAATGTTCAGTGAATCAAACATCTATGTTTCCTTTATTAAAAAAAATTCATGGTTTCTCTCATTTTTACACCTTGTAGTATTATTCAAATTGAAATAAATATTAGCATGTTATATGCGAAGTATTTTTAATGTGAGTTCAGATGTTTAATTTGAATTCAAAAATATAAACTCCATTTTGATACTTTTTAATCATTGAGAGATGTCTGAAATTTAAAAAAAAAAAAAATTTTTTAAGTTCATATGTAGCAATACCATGCATATTTTTATCCACTAATGTTTTAAGTAAAATGTAAGTATATTAATTTTTAAACCAATATTACTCAACATTGTTTTCAATTTTTTAATATTTTTTACCTCTTCTAAACTCGATCGGGTTTTCCAAAAATGCCCTTGACACAAAACGATGCGAAGTAAACTTGTCAAAAGACGTGAATGGGATGAAAGAAGGAATCGATCTTTGTCAACAAAAATGAAACTATTGCGACTCTTCTAATGGTAGAAATTGGTGAAAATTAATTTTGAATACGAGGGTTAGGGAAAATGTCATGGCAAATATTTTCTTTTTTGAAGATACTTGTCCGGTTGGAAAATGTCGCATATACAGACGAAAGGACAAGGTGTTAATTACATGTGGGGACAATGAATTGTACTGAAATATCGTAACACACTAATTTATTACGGTAGTATACAGGGCAATATGGCTTTCACGGTGCTGAAGAATGATAACACAGTACACGTAAAGTTGACCTGACAAACTGGGCCTAAAGACCCTCAATGTAGTCCCCTGCTACTGTTACCACATGCTGCCAAAGATGTGGAAGGCACTGAATACCATCAGCCTCAGCATTTGCTGCATCATGTATGAATCGGGTCACCTGTTGGCGCACAGCATTAGCAATGTCTTCTCGTGTTACAAACCGCCAACCACGTATTGGTTCCTTGTTCATGGTAATAAGATCAAAGTCACAGGGCGAAATGTCGGGTGGGTGCCCGGTACTATCTAACTGTAGAAGAAGCCTAGAGCTTATAGGCTGGATCTTAGGCAACCAATATATGCCAAGTGGGAAGGTGCTTCAATTCTTCCGCACACTGACCGGTCGTCTCGAACGTTGCTCATCACTGGTTGACACACGTCCTTGCTGAAACTTTCCTACCCACAGCGCTACTGTATGGTATGGTAGGGCAATATTCCCAAAAGATTCCACTAATTCCCTGTGACATTCCATCGCATTTCTCCCTCGGAGAACGGTTATTTTGATGTAAGCGCGCTGCTCAACACAGGTTACTTCCATCGCGCACGACACTCGCCAACTGACTGATTTCCCAGCCCTCCATGCTCTCCTACCACCTATCACAGAGCTATCTGTTGTTCTGCAAAAACTCTATGAATGCAGAACTTCCACACGACACATGTACGTTTGTGATCCTTTCACATATCTACAAGAAAAAAATAGTTGCCATGACTTATGCCCCAACCCTCATATTTCTCTTAGCACATAAATGTATATGTTTGTACAGATATAGAATTCACACAGAAAAGGGCTGAAGAAAAAGGGTGCAGGTAATGGAAGATAGACAGGCCTTTTTAGATACTGGAGAAACATACAATAAAGATGATTAAGAATTTTTTTATTTTGAGTAAAGTAACTTTTTTTTTTGTCATCTTACAATAGGTAATCTGGAATAAAACCACATTTCATTGTATAGACCGTTCTTTCTCAAAGTTCTATAATTAATTAGTAAAATATTCCTAAGTATAAAATTAAACCACTATAATTAAACTTCCTTATATGATTAACAATTGGGCAATTACCTTGTCAATATGTTACCTTTTTAAATTCGTTTACCTTTTTATGTTTACCTTTTTAAATTCGTAACTTCTTACCCCTTAGAAAGGGGGGGAAATGCAAAATCTTTTTCTTTTCCATATTTAGAATAAGCATATCAAACCAACAGCAATGAATATTTTACGTCATTGAAATAATAACTACCTTGTCAATAGTATTCTATTGTGTTGATTTATATACGGTGGGGCAAACAAAATTGGCCTGGACAAGGGGATATGATTAGATGTGAATGTGACCCGCACACACCAAGTGATCGAAAGCAGTTCATATCTTAATGCTGGCTGTTATAGTGAAAGTCGATGAATGGCAACATTAACTGAGAAAGAAAGACCTACAGTTACTTCCAACAGAATGGTACAACCATCCATAAATACCACCGAGCCATTTACACAATCTTCACTCCTGGCAGAGTTGTTAGCAGAGGTCTCTGATCTCGGTCAGCTAGCCATCCACGTCACCTGATCTGTCGGTATGCGATTACTTTTTGTGGGGATCCCTTAAGCTTAAGGTGTAGCGCAACAACCTCCACAGTCTTCAAGAACAGCAGCAGAACATTTCTGATGAGATAGAAGCTATTCCAGCATTTCAGCTTCAATCTGACTTCTAGTAGCTAAACAATGCGACGTTAATATTCACTTACTCATTCAATCTGACTTCTGCAACTTGCTGACCTGGGCCGAAAGGTGCCAAGAGATGAATAGTGGTCATTTTCAACATATGCTATAAGTAGATTAACAAATTATCTCTTTTCCTTTACCGTGTTTCAGTGTAACCTGCAACTCTGTTCTCCAAGCCACTTTTATTTGCTCCATCCTGCACAACTTACATTAAACATTCGATTTTGAGACAACAAAAAAATATATTTATTTATGTTGCGCTTATTAATTTGTAATGTCATTGTATCTAGGGACCTTTTAAGGCATGGGCCCAGGGCCTCGTCTCATTCTCAACTCAGCCTTAATAAGATCATGATTCGAATAATTTTCATGGTCAAATGTTATTTTCGGTTGTATTATCCGAAAAATTGGAAACTTCGGACGATATATCAACTTGCTACTTGTGATGACCGTGTTCCTAGGCCTATCACTAAACACCGTCATTACTCATTTAGTCAAAAGGTGGTAGCCGGTTCATGTGATTGTTTCGGGTTATTGTTTGTACGAGTATTTGACAACGTATGTTATGTGCTCTCTACTTTTATGGGCCTACTTTTATGGTAGGGCCTACATTTGTGTAGGGGCCCAAGGTCTACTTTTGCGTAGGGTCCCAGAGCCTCAAGAAGTCTTAAGACGTCTCTGATAGTGTCTAGTAAATTTATGTTCAAAAAAGAATATAGTTGGGTTTTTTTTGTTGTGTTAAGTTTTATGAATTAGTATTATTGGTCTAGTTTAGACTCTTGCATTCAGTTTGTGTCTATTGGAACCGAATGGTATTACAGCTGACAAACATTTTCTAGATATAATATTTCCATGAAAAGTGTGAATTGAAGTATTGTTAATGTAACGTAAAAGACAGATACGAAATTTTTTAATATATATTGTGTGTGTAAATCTAACCAAAATTTTCCCAAAAAAGTTAGATTCTTCAAAAATTTTTTTTTAAAGGGGGCGGGGTTTTCCCAGTAGGGGTTTAAATTTTTGAAAAATAACTTGTTGCAAACTATAAATAATTTAATTTTTAGGGGTATTTAAAATATTTAAGAATAAAAATTAGAACGTCATTTTTTTTAAAAAAATAAAAAGGATTATTCTCTAGAAGGACGTTCGAGAAAAAAAAACTCATTATGCGGTGCGATTGAACTTACCGCCTAGTTTGGGGAAAGGTGCGGGGTGCACGGGCGCTGCTTCGTTGTCAAGTGTTAGTGGGTCTCGAAAAGGGGTGTCGGCGTTTTAAGCCCAAAAGGGGAGGGTTGCTGTTTTATTAAAAAAAGGGCCGAAAAAGGGTTGACAACCCTTTCGAAAAATTCCATGGGATATCCCTTATATGCAAAAAAAAAGCCTTTAACAATTTGAGCATTATGGCACCAAAACCAATAAATTAAAAAGGGGCCCAAACGCGTTCCCGACAGGGGGATTTGTCATTTCCCCCATGGAGGGATCTACAGGCCCCTTGGCACGAGGGCAGAAATTTATAACCGAAAATCTGGGTTTAAATCCAGCTTTTCTGGGTAGCTTCACCCCCGCCCGCCCCGCATCCAAAGGTAAAAAACCCGGGACTGGCGCTTTGCTTGTAATAATTTGACCTGTAGTGAGAAATGAGATTGACACTTAGATCAATACATTCTGAATAGCTTAATAAAGAGTTTTTAAAAAAAAAAAAGAACAGCATTGACTGAATTTGCTTCAATTTATAAGACTGTTTTTGAGCAATGGAAAAAAGAAATGCAATATTCTTAGACGGCAATTTTTATCAAAATAATATAGCCCTCGCACAGCTTCAAAATGTGGCGTAAATAAACAATCAAATCTTTTATCAAAAATATCTCTCTTGATGACTAAAATTTAATAATTTAAGTGTTGTAAAACGCTATGTATTATTCCTTACAAGTTAAAAAAATTATGGTTCCCAGTTTCTGAAAATCAAGAATCTTATGCATGTAAAGATACTTATGGACAACAGTGTATTATGAATTAACACAATTAATTTTTGCCAATATTTTTAAATTAAACAGTTCGTAATTAGTAACTATTTCTGTAATGTGTTAATGATTATACATCAAATATTTATTAATACAATTTGAAATTCAAAATAATTTATTGGAGGCTATACTTTTGTAATATAAGCCTTTGTAAAAGGCTTATTTTTGTAAAGGTTGATTTTCTTAAAGTAAATTTACAAATATTTCGAATCTTAATAAATTTTCCCATATGCATAAAAGTTAAAAAAATATACAGATTAATTTTTTTTTTTAGTTTACAGATTAATTCTATTTTTATAGAATTTTAAATTATATGGCCTTATTATTATATTTTTAAAGGAAATGATTTATAGCTCTCTCTCTCTCTATCCAACACAGTGATTCGTTTTAAAGAATAGTGTATAAAAATATGTTTTAAAATCTTTCACAAATTATATACATCCAAAATCAAAAAGAAATAAATATCTAATACATTTCAGTAAAAAATAGATTTTTTTTTCTAATAAATCAACTTAGGAAATCATAACCATTGTAACACGCACAACATAGTGCTATTTATTTGGGTTCCCCCCATTATTGATTTTAGATTAATCCAAAAAATATCTAGATCATTTGCATCTTGGGATTATTTTTTAAAAAATTGGTTTTTTCTCAAATTCAAATTAGTTTTTTTTTCCCCTTTTAATGTTGTTCTCAATTAAGTCGTCTTTATTACATTACTTTTTGTTCGCATTTTGAGTGTGAAAAAAATACAATATAAAGAGAAGTGTGTGTGTGTGTGTGTTCTCTCACGCACTGAAAAAATAATCATATGACTGAAAATTTCATATTAAATGTTTTCACCAACCCTCTTCGAAAAAATAAGAACGCGCTTTAGATTATTAATATTTGTAGAACATTGCCAAAACGAGAAGCGATGAAAAAGTTATAATCTATATCAGTGCTTGAAAGATGCTGTGACTTAGTAAAATATTTTTTTTTCCTAGTGGGCTGCATATTGGCAACTTAGCCCTTTGCAAACACGGCAAGCCTCCAAATGTGAGCGCCATCTAATGGCGGCACTCGCTACCAAATTTGGACCCTCGAATTAACTTTTAATTCAAGCCCTCGTCGGTTGCTTGATATTTGCCGAGAGTACCAGAGCCCCAAACCGATACTCAAGGGTTTTTTTATGCCACATAATTAAGACAAGGCCCAAAGATTTTCTCATCCAGATATCATTTACTCCAGCCGGGTTTCAACCTTAGGTTACGAAGGGCACGCTAAAGCCACTGAAGTCGACCCCAATGAATATAAAAAATGTTGTTTTTGTGGTTGCCACCGTCAGTAGTCAGAACAAGGTCCACGAAATTACGTGGCAAGGGGGAGAAGTACGCCCGTCGCTGGCCTTGGCACCTCAGGTGACAGCAAAATTTCGGTGAAATCCCCCAAGGACGATAGATAGCGACACCACCTATCTTCATATCCCCCATTTGCATTGGGAACTGAAGGGGAGGGAAATATTCTTCAGTTCCTGACCCGGTGATTCAGCCTACAAGACTTTGACCCACTGATTTAACGAGAGTGTAATACCCTCCGTGTGTACCGGAAGGTTTTTTAACGGCACGAACCCCGGCCTTTTGGTTTGAGTCCGATGCTCTAGCCTACCAATGCTGTACCAATAGCCTAGTAACTACAAAACAAGTAATTATACAAACAGAAAAATGCATGAAAAGAAAAATGAATTCTGATGATACTTCGTATATAGACAAGCTAACGCATGAAAGGGGTTAATCCTTCAAACGCACAACAGCCCCCCAGACCTTACCCTTTCTACCCCTGTTCCAGCGTCGCAATTGTTGTGACATCCTCCAATGTTTAATTTCGTATTTGCCTTCTCAATGTCATCTAGTTGGTGGTCTTCCTTTAGCTAGGGTTTCCTCATATTTTTTAAATGGCTATGTCCTTATGGGATTATCTTCCGAGCTTCTCCAAATATGACCAAGCCATCTTAATCTATTACTACGGATGATTCGGGGTAGACGATGAAGCCTGTACATTAAAGTTAGCTGGCCTATTTTAAAAATATATATATATATATATATATATATATATATATATTGCAAACTTAGAAAATTTATACGAAACATATTTTTTTTTTATTTACAGAAATAGTAAAGTAATAAACATAATTCAAACAACACACATGCAAATATACTGTTACGTATATCCGAGGGTTCGTGGATTTTATGCAGAACAATCCAATCCTTTAAATAAAGGATTCAGCAGCAATATTCACAGAGTAAATATCCAAAGGTCTTCACACCTTCAACTGCAATCAAACTTAATCACATTATGAACCTCAATCTGCTCCGTTCAGCATTGTGCAGTAATAGATACCATGGATGGTCTCTGACCTTTATTCAGATAGTCCTCAAAATAGAATGATGTTTCCTACAGATTAGATTCTCGTGGGCTACGTCCATCTTTTTCTTTGATACAGTAGTTCTATAAACAATTCACAAATGCACATGCGCATGCAGAATGAACTAAAATGTAAGACAATAAAAGACGTGAGGCAGTGGCGTAGCGTGAAGGGTGCATAGGGGGCCATGGTCCCGGGCGGCATACGAAAAGGGGCGGTGGCAAGCACCACGATATTTAAATTCAAAAAATATTTCAAACTCCAAATCACACCCGCGCGACGAAACTGATGGAAACGAGTAAAAGCTTTAATACACACACACAGATTCAGGAAGTTTATTGGTCGCAAGGCAATCGCATTCGTTTTTATGTTACTTAGACTTCTGGCAACCAGTATTGAAGTCAATGATGTGAAGTCAATGATGTTCAAAATTATTTGCAAATAGAAGGACTAAATATCCATCGATGTCCTGAAAAAATGCGTGCTTTACAGATCGTATAAGAAGCAAAACGAGAGGAATTCGTAGATGTCGTGGATTTAATATATGCTAAAAGTTTATGTGAAGAGCTTGAAATTTCTTTCCAACCCCCAAGACCAACCATTAGGAAGCATATATTTGGTGACGGAAGTAAAGAGGTTCAGTCATCGTACGAAGATGACTTGAGGCGAACAATGTTTTCTTCAATAGACAGAGTAACTGCTGAAATTCGAGAAAGATTCCAACAGTTGCAGAATCTATCGCAAAAATATGCTTTTTTACGGCCTGAAGTGATGTTGAGCATGGACGAACTTAACTTAGATCAAGCCCCTCAAGACATTAATAAAGGAGAATTCCAACTTGAGCGCGTACGTCTACAAGCTTTCGTAGCTGTAAAAAAGAACTCATTAAGTGCGGCTCTCTGGATTTATTAAAATATATTACTGAGTCAAAACATGAAGATGGCTTATCAAACATTGTCATAATGTTGAGAATTTTTTTAAGATCTGCCATCAGTAATGCCCCAGTTGCGAGAGAAACTTCTCTAAGCTAAAATTAATCAAAAATTATCTCAGATCGGCTATGTCCACGCGTTAAGGCTAATAAGTTTAGCTATTCTGGCAATTGAAAATGACAAACATATTAATATTGACAATTGTATAAAAGATTTTGATATGAAAAAAACACGAAAAGTGCATTTTTAATCAATAAAAAAAATTAAAGCTTTTTTTTTTTACTTTTACTAATTTTCTTGACTAATAATTAACATAAAGAGGCGACAAATTTCCGGTCGGCCCCAGGGGGCGAAAGCCCACGCTACTCCACTGACGTGGGGAGATCACACGTGTGGACTGCACATTTCCATGTTTTAAATATCATGGAGTATGCTTTGAATTCAATCGATAGTAGGGGCCTCTAGGCCTCTAGGGCCGGACAAACCGGACCCCTGCCAGAGCGGCAAATTTTAAGGGCGGCATTTGGATCAAATTTGAAAAATATTTTTTTTGTTACAAAAAAATTTATATATTTGCTGAATATTATTGTGTGTGAATTTTTGGTATTTCATTCAACGTACCTTATTTCCTTATTTTGTATATATGTTTAGTATCAGTTTTCTTTTGTGTTGAAACTTGATGTTTTCGAGGCAGGAGCATATGTTAAATGATAAAATTGATGTTTATATATACATCTTTCACAAGTAACTTTCTCCCCATCCAGGTGTGAGTTCACAATGGACATTCTTTGCACCCATACGATGTCCGGTGTCAGCTATCCATAAGAGGACAGGGATAATAAGAGTTTTTGATAGATAGGGAGCCACAGGAGATATTTTATTTTAGTTTTGTGTATAGTTACTATAAGTTAATATAAGCGCTCGTGATTCTTACCTTCAATAGACTATATCTCGATAAAATTGAATTGCTCAAAGGGACTATTCCTTCTCTTGCATTTTACTCGGTTTAAATAATAATAAGTAATTATTATGTCCTTAATTTTGAATTGTTTTGTATTTTTAAGACTTTATATATATATATATGCTGCCTGTTTGTTCGAAAGAATTATTCAAGTTTTATAGGTGTTAATATATGTGAAAAATTAATCTTTTTTAATTGTAATTTTTTGCTTTGGAGAGAGGGGCGGCATTTTTCATTTTTGTCCGGGATGGTAAATCTGCTAGCGCCGGCCCTGTCGATAGATCCGGGGCTAAAAAATTATCTTTCTAGAGCTATGCCGAAATTCAAAATTGATTTCAAATTCAAATAATATTGAAATCTTAATTTGGTCTCTAAATATTATAGTTAAAGTGACTGTGCCTACCTTTGGGAACAATTTTTTTATAAAAACAAATTTTTGAAACAAATTGAGTGTTTTTAGGAAGAAAATAAAAAAAAAATATGTAAGTACATAAAAAAGTTTTAAATAAATATTGTACTTTTAGAAAAATTGGTCGTTTTCAAGGAAATTTTTACCGTACTTTTACTAAAACGGGTAACACTGTATGTACCCCTAATACATTTATCATAATTTTCTTTTAGAACAAACATACATATGCTTATGGTGTTCTTCAAATGAACCAAAATCTAAGAGAAATATTAAAAAATACAAAAATTACGGTGACAATTATACATAATAATATGAAAATTTTGATATTTAAGTTTTTTCTTTTATAAAAACTACTCCTAAATGAAAAAAATATTTAACCTACAACAAAAACTTATAGTCCCCTTTTTATGAAAAATAGTATAATAAACATTCCAACAAAATTTCAAAAACGCCCGGTTTGGTCCTTAAGATATTTCCAAACCTGGTAAAGAATTTTCGAAAAAACATAATTTGAGAAAACACATATAAAGAGTTTTATCTTACCGCCCTTTTGCATAGAGTGATGTTTTTTAAAATCACTATAACTTTATTTCTATTTCGAGTAAAAGAAAAAGAAAAACTGTTTTGGAAAGCAAAATGTTCAAACTACAAGATTTTGAAATAAAAAAAAATGCCTTATGTAAACGAAAAACGACATTTTCAAGGTAGGCAGTCACCTTAACAGAGCACATTTATAACAGATGCTGAATGTGCATCAGTGTATCGTGGTCATTCTCTGTCCTGAAGAACTCATAATCGTCCTTATCCTATAAGTATCCAGTATTTTTAGCAAACTGATGTTAAAAATTTCTCCTATTGGGTACTTTTTCGTCAGATTAAGTTTTTTTACCATGTGAAGAATTTTCTACCATTTTTGTATTAATAAAATGAACCGTACTTCTGCTAACCATGTATCAAATTCAATTTTTTCCATCAAAATCTATCATTAGCTATTTCGGAAAAAATTATTTCTTTATTTATTCTCACAATAAACATTATTAACCTTTATTTTTCCCAGTTGGACTAAATATATACCGAAAGTTTTGGATCAGAAGAGAAAACTTACGGAATCAAATCAAAACTAATAATAACAATAATCTGCGGAAATTCAGGAAGATGTTTGAAAAGAACTGAAAATACTATTTTACGGCTGTTGAAATAGATAAATGAGAGCAGACACAGACTGCGAAAATGTAGTCTGAATTTTCGCATAAAAGCTCAGGTGTGAACATATATACGTTTCGTAAAGTGTCATTTGTTTAAACATCGGCGTGTCAGATATTGAACTTTCATATAATGTTTTCCTAACGACGAATATTTCTGCTTTATTCCGCATTTCTGGGCATCATATTTGGTGGTTTATTTGCATGACACCTGCGGATAAGCGAAATCAGATCTCGTCATCTTAGAGGAGAGTAAGTTTTGTTGTTCAAATGCCATAAA
This sequence comes from Trichonephila inaurata madagascariensis, assembly GCA_019973955.1. Taxonomy (NCBI): domain Eukaryota; kingdom Metazoa; phylum Arthropoda; class Arachnida; order Araneae; family Nephilidae; genus Trichonephila; species Trichonephila inaurata. The sequence continues at coordinate 371,308 of BMAV01008509.1, forward strand.
TATTTATTGTATGTTCTTTCTTTTATTCAAAATTTACTTTAATTTTTATCTCTAGCATATCTCTAACATCTATAACATATTTATCTCTATGGCAGTGATCCGCAACCCCCGGTCCACGGACCGGTACCGGTCCGTGGATGAAATGGTGCCGGGCTGCCTAAAGAACATTAAACTATTGCCATTTTATTTAAAGTGGTGCATTTCTCTCGGATTTGCGTAACTTTCCATGGAAATAACTTTATATTCCACGTTAAATCCTTTTTATTCATTTTTGGTGTAACTATATTTTATTCTGAAGGCATATTTAAATGTAACTAAACTAAAATTGTTAAATCAAAACAATCTAAAATATAAACAATCAACGTGTCCCACCCTCAGCGGGCCGCGGTAAAATTATCAAACGTTGACCGGTCCGCGGCGATAAAAAGGTTGCGAAGCACTGCTCTGTGGGATGAATCCGATAAAAAAAAAGGCAACATTTTGTCGTAATAACTTACAGTAACTTCATTGTGTGAGCAGTACTCTATTTAACTACTACTTGAGACTACTTTTAGTAGTTTTAATTCTAAAGCTTTGCTTTTTCAATTCCTATTATTAGCTCACTCTTTCTACATATTGATTGAAATAACTATTTATCTTGTTCAAATTTTCAGTCGTTAATAAAATACTTTCTATTCATCCAATCAAGTTCAAATACATTTTTTTAAACATGTAGTGGATGACACTTGATGTTAATACAGTTTTTTTCCAAATATTAATTAACTAATTAAATTAATTACTGGTTTTTGACGCCAACTTAGATTCGTCTCTATACAGACAAATCATGGTCTTCTTTCAATTCCTACTAGTAGTTCACTCTCTCTCCCTATATATACGACTTATTCAAATTTTCAATTAGTAAAATACTTTTTATTCATCCATTCAAAGAGTAGCAAGTGACTTAAAAAAAATTTATATTACTTGTTTTTGATATATTTATTTGTGTAAATAAGTTTGTATTGATTATTCTAAAAGTTTATTTATTACTTTTAAAAAACGGTCCAGCTATGTAGCAATCAAATCATCTAATGCAGTGGTCTTGAAACTGTGTTCCACGGAACCCTGGGGTTCCATAAGGCATACCTATAAGTTCCACTGAATCATAATAAAAAATCATAAAGAAAATTATAAATGTGTAAACAAAATTGATTTTCTCGCTCTCTATGAAGTTTATATAACCACAATTTCTAGTTGTTAAAGCAGAAAATTTTATTTGTACTTAATAACTTTATTTTGTATAACACTTTCTTGACTTTTATCATAATATAATAAAAGATATTATAAAAATATTTCTTTAGACGTACTATTTACTAAATTGTGAATAATCTATTGTTTTCATCCCTAGTTCCATGGAATAATTTTATACTTACTAGTACAATACTTTGCGCAACTGAATAATTTTCTAATGGAAAATGCACCTTCTTCCAATTTTAGAAAAGAACATCTATAATGAAGGAGAGGAAACAACTTTTTATTTTTTTTTATATCGATGTATAAACAGATGCGACGTTAAAATCTAAATTTAAGCAAGAACATTCCTAAATTTTGAGTTGCAAATTCAGATTTGATTGCAGGATTTCTCACACAGCTATAAACATTTTAGTGCCCTTCACAGAACAATGCTTTTAAGTGAAAAATGTTTCTCAACGTGAGTGGTTACAAAATTAAAATATGGACACAAATTAAATACAGAATAGGAAATGTGACTGCAGATATTTTCAATAGATCTAAACTATGATAGCTTGTGTAAAAAGATGCAAGCACGTATTCCTGTAACTCAATGGTCTTCAAAATTTTTCAACTCATGTAAACCCTAAGACTTAAAGGTGTTTTCGTGGAACCCCCAGAGCTAGAAAGTGCTTTCATGGAACCCCGTTCCATACACATACTTCGAAAAATATATCTCAAAATAATATTTTTCAAGTAGATCAACGTGTTATAGGCATTTTATGTAAAAACAATTTTAAAAAATATATTGCATTTATTATTAAAAAAAATTCTAATCTAATTGTTTAATATAAAGTTTACTCATCAATAAAATTAATTTGTAATTCATGTGTCACCTATCCATGCATTATATTTAGTAACTGAGATATGTGCTTGCTAGTCTAGGTCTATTGAGACTAAATGCAATCGCCTTAATACTATGAGTTTTAATTTGCTTTTATACTTTGTTTTTGTAGCCACTTATGTTGAGAAATATATTTCACTTCAACATAATGTTCTGAATGGCATTAAAATGTTTATAGTTGTGTGAGAAATCCCGTGTATTTTGCATGAATTTTCAGCCCTAAAATTTAGAAGCTGTTCTTGCTTAAATTTAAATTTGAACATCAACTCTGTCGATATGTTGTTCCTTTTCCTTCATTATATGTGTTGTTTTCCACAAATGTAAAAAGGTACACTTTCTATTAGAAAACTACATAGTGCAAGACATTGTGCTAACTAACGAGTAAAAAATTATCTCATGGAACCCGAGACAGTAAACAATAGAATATTCACAATCTGGTAGGAAGAATATGTTTAAAGATAAAACGCGCGCGGTTTAATATTCTTCTATTATATTATAATAAAAGTTTTAAAATGTTTCAAAATAAATTATTATACGAGGGTTGGGGCAAAAGTCATGGCAACTATTTTTTTTTCTTGAAGATACCAGTCCGGTTGGAAAATGCATTACGGCAGATGAAGTGCGACATAAAGTCCTGTGATGACTATATCTGAGTGATTCACGTAAGCTAGAGGTGAGGGATTATCTAAATGATGAGACATTATGTAATTTTAACACAACTTTTATTAAGAATAACTTAAATTACTTAATTCTACTAACAACTTTCTTAAAGTGAGAGTTAACACCCACTAAAACCTTATATTCAAGCTTCACAGATCAAAAGTAACTAGATCATTTATCTTACCTACACCAACTGAAAACTAATCTAACTTCCTATACAAAAATATTACCTTTTTGTAGAGTCACCTTCCTTCCTAGGTAGAAATACCCTATTATGTTATAATTGTAGGTGAGAAGACCTTGTGGCTTTCTTAATCCTTATTATATTCTATTGAGATGAGCGTATCCTTCTTCCTGAACTGTAGGACGTCTAACACTTGTTCCGAACGATTCCACACTAAGTTATTCTAGGCTTGCCGTTCTATCTCATCAAACTTTCTATCCTTTTTAAAGTGCTATATATCTCTTTTGCATATTCGATTCGTTTCTCTTCTTGGTATTGGGTTGGAAAAGTTTTGCCATTAATCGTGGCCGTCAAAGAACTTAGGAGTTACGTTAGAAGAAGGACGCGAGAGACGTCACAAAAGGACAAGGTATTAACTACATGTGTGGACAAAGAATAGCACTGAAATATCGTAACACACTAATTAATTACGGTAGTAGTATATATATATATATATATACAGGGCAATATGGCCTTCACGGTGCAAAAGAATGACAAAACAGTGCACATAAAGTTGACATGACAAACCTGGGCCTAAAGACCCTCAGTGTAGTCCATCGCTACTGCCACCTCAACGATGTGGGAGGTGTTGAATACCATCAGCCTCAGTATTTGCCGCAACATGTTACTCATCACTGGTAGACACACGTCCTTGCTGAAACTTTCCTACCCACCGTGCTACTGTACGGTATGGTAGGGCATTATTCCCAAGACTTCCACTAATTCTCTGTGACATTTCATCGCATTTCTCCCTCAGAGAACTGCTATTTTGATGTAAGCGCGCTGCACAAGGGTGACTTCCATCTCACACGACACTCACCAACAGACTGACTTCTCAGCCCTCGCTACGTTACTACCAGCTATCACAGAGTCATCTGTTGTTCTGCGTACACACTATACCTGCAGAACTTCCACACGACACATATACGTTTGTGATCCTTCACATATCTACAAAAAAAAAAAAAAAAAAATAGTTGCCATGACTTATGCCCCAACCCTCGTATGCAAATAAAATTTTCAGTTTTAATGAGTTAGATGGGCTTTAGATATTTGTAATTTATAAACTTCATAGAGAAAATGAAACCATTTTTCAAACATATTTATTTCTTGAATTTTTCATTCTGACTCGTGGAACCCCTGGGTATGCCATATGAAACCCCAGGGCTCCGTGGAACACAGTATGAAGACCACTGCTGTAACTAAATATAATATATGGGTGCGTGGCACTTAGATTCCAAATTAATATTATTAATGAATAAATCATATTAAAATTACTTAAAAATTTTTAATAGTTTATACAATACTTTTTTTTTAAATTTTCTTTTCATAAAGTACTTATAACATGTTGATCCATTTCACATAGTATTATTTTAAGATATATTCTTCTAAGTGCGTGTATGTGGAATGGAGTTCCCGAAAACCTCTTATAGTTCTAAAGGTTCCGTGAGTCGAAAAAGTTTGAAGACCACTGTGTAACGGGTCTATTCGCGAACCTCCTACTAATCCCCTTGGGGAAAAACTGTTTCTTTAAACATTATTCGGTTGAAAACTTTCTCCCGAAGAAGAAGATGCGACTTATGTAAATGAAGGTTATATTTAAGCATTAACTTTTAGGTTCGATAGAGAGAGAGAGAGGTTAGGAGCTAAGTGATAGAAGTTAGTGATTAACGTAAAGTAGTAGAAAGCCATTCGAGAGTGACTAGTGATTAATTGCTTAATATTTAAAATTGATAATTGACGATTTGGTCAACTAGATATTTAAATTGGAATAGAGTCGGCTTATTGTAGATTAGCTTTGAACGGAATTTCGATTATTTGGAACGTGAATTTCCAAGACGTTCCAAGAGTAAGTGATTCAATTCATAACTAAATATTAATTATCTCGACTACCTCGCTCTCTTTTTCTCCAATATTTATTTATAGGTGCATTTCCTAACCTAGGTTATTGAGACTTGGTAATAAATTGTATTGTTTTTATTACGGCTGATCTTGATTCTAACTCTCGAACACTGATGGATGTGAGAGCACATTCATCACAACTGATCTAATGGAATTAATTTTTAGTCATACATTCTTTCTCTTATGAAACAATTCCACAGAATAGTCAAACATTTTTATGTGTATTTTATAGATCCAACAAGCTGCAAATATACAGAATTCACGTATCAAGATGAACCTTTCATCAAAGGTTAAGATTAATGAAATCCAGTACTTGCCTCTTGTTTTCATGGACTAACTCCATCTTTACAACAGAAAGCTGCAAAAGAGCTGAACGAGAGTGAAGAAACTGTAGCTTCTTGTCTCACCGAGATGAAGGAACTAATTGCAAGTAAAAAACTTTTTTCATAATAAAACAAATTAAATTTTCTATGCAACATCACTTTTATTCGTTTCACTTTTTAAATTAATGCTAGTTTGATTTCGAATAAGTTCGTATTTACATTCACAAATGTTTTTTGAAAATCTTCAACAAAGACAAGGTTTTGTTTGTTTGGTTCGAGGGTTTGGTTATATATTCTAAATTAAGCTCCATATAAAATCGAATAAATTTCATGTCGCCTAACCGATATAGTGGTTAGCGACGCTGACTGCGGGGCCGTAGGGACTGGGTTCGAATCCCGGAGAAGACATGGATGTTTGTAAATGTATAGTGCCTTTGCGGCATGGGGGTACTAAAAAGCCTCGAGCCGCAAGTCCTCTCGTGTGGTTGGTGGAAGGCCCTGACCACCCCCAGGTGTCCTCCCTCAAAATTGGGGTGGAAACGAGCCAAATCGTACTGTATCACCTGTATGATGCTCAAAGCTACGGTTAACGACAGGCGTCTATTAGCCCTTTACATGATGAATTTCGTGAGCCTCAATCTAGCCTTTGCCGATCATGTGGCATCGATAACAACATAAATTTCATTTATTTTTTCAAAAATTTACAGGGTGTCGAGAAACTTAACGTCAAACAGGTACGGGTAAAAGGGAGGGGGGTGGTTACATCAGTTCTGGAAAAAAAATTCCATATTACTTGGTTCAGTGATGACAAGCCTATTTTTGAAAACGTATAAAATTGACACCATCCGTCCCATCATTAGGCACTGTGGTAACAAATTTCCCAATTTTGCAATGATTTTTTCACTAACGTCATCTTACATAAGCAGTGCTATGAATAACATTTACACAAGTTGGGCAAAAAATGGCTAGTTTAATTAAAATAAACGTACTTTGAGTCGGGATTCGAGAAAATGAATTCTTCTAACTTTGACTGTCCATGAAAAGAAAAATATTATAATTGTTAAGTAGCTAAATAATTTATAAAAACTATAATTATAAAAAATAGCATGAAATACACAAAGTTATGAGGCTTAAATTATAATTATCATTTTAGAAACATATTTATTATTTACTGATTCATTTAATACTACATATAAATGATTAATTCAATTCAGGTTATGCATTTTTTTTTTCTAGAAGAAACTACACTTTATCGGACGGAGGACGATTTTCTAATACAGTTTCTTCGAGCAAGAAAATACAACGTGAAAAAAAGTTTCCAGTTACTGAAAGAATTTTCTCACCAACAATATCTCCAAACGCGTTTTTTCGGCTTAGAAAAGATAGCTAAAATAGCCTCTTTATTGGATTATAGAGTATGTGGTGTTCTGCCCATAAGAGATCATGAAGGAAGAGCTATATTTTATTTCATTGGCAGTAAGTTTTACTTATTTTCTAATAAACTTTTGACACACACAAAGATTTCATATTTAGTCAGTAATTATTTCAGATTTTTTCTTTAGGATGTACCCATTGATCACTCAATGCAAGAATAGTTACGCTATATACAGAATGTTCCGAAATTTAACGATAAGCGGGCACGAGGGGGAAAGGTAAAATCGTATCTGTTCTGCGAAAATTAAAAAAAAAATTCCTAGTATTTGGTTAAGTGAGACGAGTACATGTTTGAAAATGTTGTGAAGTAGTCCCCCGTAGGTGATACCTCACTCCTAAGTTAACTTTGTGATCTAGAGGTGTGGGAATGAATGAAGAACCAGCCGTTGCCATGATCTTAAACTGTCTTTATTAAGATCTTAAACACTAACAATGATAATATTTATATTATAACTTAGCGGATCTGAGGTGAGAAAACACACAATACGTATTACCAAATAAGCTCGATCTTAACCACTATATTTAACTTTCCCTTCTATTTCTAATCGTTGGTGTGGTGTGGTAGTTAGGAGAGGGGGTGCCAGCTCAGGTGTCGTCCACGTCACTTGACCATGGTTCAAAATTACGTGGTCCGTCGCCAAAAGCCCTCGTGTAGCTGAACAGTGCGACGTTAATATTCAATCAATCAATCAATCAAAATTACTTGGTCCGTCGCCAAAAGCCCTCATGTAGCTAAACAGCGCGACGTTAATATTCAATCAATCAATCTACCTATTTCTAATCTCTGTTTATATCACAGTTGCTAATAGATACTAGAATTATCCTACCTTAATCTCTTGTTTAACCACAATCCTCTCGGATTCTAAATATTTTTTGCTTAGCTCGCGTGGAATTGTATCCACCTTGACTTGATCGTTCTGTCACGGATAGCTTCACACTGAATGACGACTTTCTTCTCTTCCTTCAGTTCACGCGCTTAAACCAGACTAGCATAATCACTTCCCAATAGGTCATCGCTTACGTTAAACTTCTGCTATTTAAAAAAGGTTTCTAATATGCATGTTCACGTTTCGCTTCGGGATTTGTTGGAATGAATTTGCCTTTTTGGGCCCCCAAAGAACCCAAAAGTTTTTTGTAAAAAAAGGATGACCCCGTCACAATGTGAAAAATTAACACCCTCCATCACATCATTAGCACGGGCCCAAAAACAATTCACTTAAGGGGTTTTTTTTCGCTAACGTCATCTTAGCCGTCTTATCAATTGCAGTGACAAGTCAAACAAAAAATTCGCTGGTTTAGTTAAAATTAACGTACTTTGTGAGAATCAGATGATGTAAAAAGTTGAGATAATGCTGAGAAAAATATGTAAACAGCTAGACTCTCCATGTAAAGAAAACTATTGCACACAGCCCCAGGCAAGTTTCTCAAAATTTGGCCCATTTAGTTAAGATTCCAAAATGGTACAACACATTTTCTTTTCCATGCATAACAATCACAGAGATTTTTTTTATTTGTTAACCATCTTCACTTTAAAAACACCTCTGCTGATACCTTCCATCATATCATTAGATACTGTGTCCGACTTGTTACCGTCATCACAAGTGAAAAAATCCAGCGTAAAATTGCACAATTTATGGTCCCAGAGCAAAGGGATGACGGATGTCAATTTTTCATTTTAAAAAAGGCCATTCTCACTTAACAAAAATTTTTTTTTTCCTAGATCAGATGTGACTCCACCTTTCCCCTCGTGCCCACTTATACTTTAGTTTTGGGACACCCTGTATAATAATTTGAATGACAGATGTAAAAAAAAATTCATAATGTTCCCAATTTTTAAAACATTTAAACAAAAATAGTATTATAATAACTCCCCCCCCCCTTCCAAATCACAAACAGCAAGAGACAGGAGTAAAAGCAATGATTAGCCCAAGCGCAAGTTCCCTCAAATTTCAATTATTAATCACACATTCAACACAAAATGTTTTTCATTTACATATTCAAACATACATATCTTTTTTCACTCATATATCAGTAGAAACACAGCTTACTCAATATGTAATTAAAAAAGCAGTTAAGCTCCATTGTATCAAAATCCAAATAAAACTCGTGCTATTTCCATTCATGCCTCATTTCTTTTAAATGTCTTTTTCCAACGAGTGAACTTTTGCCGCACATAATACGGGGTGTTTCAAAAATCGTGCACATCAACCTTTGTGGTTGAGTTTTAAAGACAAATGAATTATGTTAACAGATAGAATAAAAGACAAAAACAAAGGTTGAACGGTTATCTTTATTGTCAGGTGTCAAACATGGTAAAATAACAATAAATGTTCAAAATGATGTCCGTTTTTCTGGACACACAGTCGAACACTTTTTACCAGACTAATTGACACTTTACGAAGAGTGAGATTTAATACCCGATATTGCATGAAAGATGTTGTTACTCTTACTTTCATCAAGCGTATGGGGATTATTCCTGAAGGCGACATTTTTCAGATATCCCCAAAGGAAAAATCCAGCATTGACAAGTCTGGTGAACGTGAACAAAAAGGGCCTTTGAAAGAACGATCATCGAAAATTCAGTTAAAAATTCCACACTGCCCCGGTGTGACCGACGCCGTCTTCGCAAAACCGAATATGTTCATCGCGGAGCGGGTATGAATTTCCCTAATGATGTTTATGTGGACGGACGGTTTTTAAATCGGACTTCTTTGTAAAGGGATCTCCACATCTGCCCTTTTCGTTTTCACTGTGGACGCTCTAACCGATCACTTCGTGTCTGCAACCGATCCTGTGTCACGGAACCGTTACACTAAACGTGTTATCTTTGATGCATTTGGTGCTGTTTCATCTGGATATTTCTGCTGAAATACATTTATCACACGACAATGAGATTTTGTAGCGAAATAAAATTCTACGATAACTATTCTTTGCTCTTGGAAAAATATCATGCACCTCCCGTTGTGCTCAACGGACTACAACTGAAAAGTATTTTGAAACAGATGCCAGCTACGTTCAAAACTTCTTATGCTGAGGCTCCTACTGCCATCTAGTGAAAGAAATCTCAACCATCCCTTTTGGTTTTTAAGCAACAAGGATTATCATGTGGATGTGCGCGGCTTTTGAAACACCCGGTAGAAGGAGCCTAAGGGCGGGAGCTCGTTTTGAATAGAAGTCGCCTGGCTCCCTACATACGTGGTCAATTGGTACGGTACTATACGGTTGAAATGTAAAAAGTAAATATTTGAAAAAGCTATTTAAAACAATTTACGTAGGGTTTGTGTATAAAATTTCTTTTTTAACTCACATTGTTTTAAACACAAAAAACACTTCATTCTCCTTTACAAAACTGTTACTATATGGCTGTAAACATTTCTTTGAATGTTTTTAGACCAATTATCTGCTGATGAACTAGATCACAAGCTTATTATTGAAGCACTTTTACTATTCGCCCTGACCTTTCCTGCCACTCAGATAAACGGAATATGCTTCATCGCAGACGGTTCTGTATCTTCAATGGAAAATGTGCGAGTTATTTATCGCTATGTCAGAACCTTTGTACCCTTAATGGTAAGTTAAGCTATTATATAAAAAACCATTTAAGCAATGTGACTCATATTCGATAAAATTTATTTATATTTTTGTTTATTGCAAATTATGATGTAAAAAATATTTCAAAGTGATAAGAGTAACTTGCGACACCACCACTGCATGTCGGTACATATGTCAATCCAGTCGAGCTGATGTCATTCTGGCCGTATAGGGACCCTACAAATTTGACATATTTTCTAGTTACAACCAACTTTGACTCAGTTAATACACCATCGACGCGAGTCAGTTGAGATTTAATGTATAGACGAACCTGCCTTTCTCAGTCCATTCATTCACCCTGCCACTCATAAAATCGTCCATGTGCTAGGATGGTTACAATTGAAGGAACACTACAATGCTCTGCTTATACAAGCGTCTTCAAAAACACGAAAAAAAATTTCATCGTCTTTTTCCAGGCAAAAATAACAGCATAGATACTGCCCATCTTGCAAATCTCTTTTTTTATATCGTATTCAACGTATGCCAAAGAGCTGTACAATTCATATTATTTGCATTCCTTGGCGAGATGCGCCTATTCTGAAATTTAGATAATTTTTTGGTCACTCCTTCTTGTTGCATTTTCAATATCACGTAGTGTATGAAAAATAAAAACTGTATTACGAGGGCTACTTTTAAAGTAAGGTCCATTGGCGCGTATAGTTCCCTAGTTCGCGCGTGCGCCGCAACGAGTCTTTGCGTCAATGACCAGCATCCTTTGCGAATACACTCGCGCCATTTCCAACTCTGTAGCAGTCGTGTAAGATTTGCTGTGCGTCTTTAAAATGTTTAAGGTGATTGAATCCCCCGCCAAGTGTGAAATGGGTCTGTTATCCGTTTTTTGACTGCGAAAAACAAGTCGGCTGCAGATATTCATCGCCAGATAACAGAAGTATATGGCACAGAAACAAAGAATGACAGCTAAGTTCGAAAATGGGTCAGGAAGTTTAAAGATGGGCAAACAAACGTCCATGAAGAATAACGCTCAGGCTGGCCCTCTGTAATCACTAATGATTTGATGCAGGCAGTTGAAACAAAACTTCATGAGAACAGGATATTCACGATAACCACTTTTTCATTGGAATTTCCCGACGTTTCTCGGTCAGTGGTGTACAAAATTGTGACTGAAGACCTCAACTTTAAGAATTTGTGTTCTCGTTGGGTACCCAGACTACTCACAGTGGAACACAAAAACAAGAGGTTTGCCATTTCATTGGACTTTTTGATTCATTACGAGGAAGAAGCGGAGGACATGTTGAATCGAATCGTTACTGGAGGTGAAACATGGGTATCCCATATCACCCCGGAATCAAAACAGTAGTCGATGGGATGGTGACACGTATCCTCTCCCGTCAAGGTCAAAGCCAAACAAACGCTCTCAAAGCGCAAGATTATGGCAACAGTGTTCTGGGATCAGCGCGGTGTTTTGCTGGTGTACTTTATGCCACAAGGAACAACAATTAACTCGGGTACCTACTGTGCAACTCTAGGGAAGCTCCAAAGAGCATTACAAAACAAACGGTACGGCATGCAGTCAAAACGTGTTTTGCTCCTCCACGATAACACAAGTCCTCCCACTTCTCGAACGACTCTGGAGTTAATCGAATCTTTTGGCCGGGAGGTTTTGGACCATGCACCATACAGCCCGACCTTGCTCCGAGCGATTCCTACCTTTTCCGGTACCTCAAATACAGTCTTGGTGGGAAGTGTTTCAGTGACAACGAAGAAATGAAAGCAGCCGTGAACTCTTAGCTGTCCGACCAGGCGGCAGACTTCTTTGAAGAGGATTTTCAAAAGTTAGTTCTAAGGTATGACAAGTGCATTAATAAACTCGGCAACTATGAAGAAAAATAGGCAAAAGTATGTACAATTTTAAAATAAAGGGTTTTTGAAACAAAATACTGTCGTTATTTTTTAAAAAACAAACGTACCTTACTTAAAAAACAGCCCTCGTATTTTAAAATTTACTAAAATAATGTAAAATCTATTTAAGCATATGTATGGCGGTTTAAATTTTTTTACAATCAAATGACTTCCCCAATTTTAAACCATTGAATTATTTGATTTAAAAGATATGCACTGTGTTTTTTTGTAAATACATAATTTTTTTACTATGCAGCATTTGTGTCCTGCAAGGCTCAGAAGGTTTGATTGCATCAATACAAACGTATTTTGTCAACTTGCTTTTAATTTGATTAGACCATTTTTTCCATCCAAAATACTTCGAAGGGTAAGATTATCACTATTTTATTTTTATTACTTTTTTTTTCTTAAAGTATGTGTGAGGTGTTTTTGAAAAGTGAACATACAGTTTCTGCCATTGTCCAAGCATTTGTTAAGAGTTAGAATAAGATTTTGTATCCCCCCTTCATAAAAGTGCACCGCCTCCTAACGAAGCCTCATTTTTTATTTCCTCATATTTGTGGAAGTTTTATACTGCAAAATACTGCAGTGTGCTTTCTCCGTTCTTTGAAGAAGGGTATCAGAGATCACCTAACTCTATGCTCACCATGAACCTATCTCTGCAAATATCGGAACACATCTCATTCATTTTGTAGACTCATATGTGTATGTTCACATAGACATAAACCACTTCTTAGTAAATAACCGCACAGACCAATCAACTTCTAGATTAAGAAATCTTATGACAGAGCTCATGTCCACTTTTATCGGGATTCTTAATTGGTGCAAACGATTTTAAAGACATTATATTCCAACCAGATTTAGAACAAAAAGGGCAAATGAATACGAGAGGAAAGTGAAAAGTTTTTGGATTGCCCAGGTCGTGGAGTGCAGATCAGAGACGTAGATACCACCGTATTGATGATACGGGGCCCCAAGCTATAGAGCCTCAACATATATAAGTGAAAAATCGTGACATGTTAAGGGGCCTGTGACGTCTTCGATTGGGGTGAACAATGACCCTTGTCAATTTATCTGAAGTCACTTTATCTATTCATCCCCAAACAGATGTTGGATGACAAGTGCAGGTGGCCATGGGGTCATTGTTTGTTGTCTGGCCTCGGACAAGCGCAGACATCTGGTCTGGAATTTACAATGGCTAAAGAATGCCGGTGTCAATAGGCATTCCTTTATGAAAGTCTTGAATAGGCGAGGCCTGTATGCAAGTCAATGCATTGAGAGTGGGGCTGTGAGGCCCAGGTGTGAGATGAATGGATGAGAGTTATGGTGCCCTTGGATTCCAGACGGATGAGGAATGTGTTTGTGTTTACCGCGCAAATGGGAGACGAAAGTGGCCCGGGGACGAGGGCAGACCTTTTTCTTTTTTGACCTGCCAATGAGGAAAACGAGGAGCGTGTGGTGGACCCGCCCCTGGTGTTTAAAAAGGGTGAATTTTGAGAAGAAAGAGGACGGTCGGAAAAAGGAGACTTGAAAAGACTTGAACGAACGGAGAGGGAAGAGGCTTGGAGAGAGAGCCCTGGAGTGAAACGGACGGAGAGAAAAAACTTGAAAAGGGACGAGAAGGAGACGGGAGAAAGACTTAAACGAACGGAGAGGGAAGAGGCTTGGAGAGAGAGCCCTGGAGTGAGACGGACGGAGCCCGGAATGGAAACAGAGAACCATGGAGAAAACTAGAGAGGAGCCCGAAAAGCAAGGGATTGTCGAGTGCCTTGCGGAATAAGGATTGACCTCGAGTGAAAAAGACTGTCCGCCCGGCTTTGGCCATTTAATGAAGCTATTAAATACTATTTAAGTATTAAAATATGGCTGTGACAAATTTTCTTGTGTACTAATGACTGACGACGTTACAGGCCCCAAAAGATGGCGTCCTAGAAATTTTAATACAGGGACAATCAGGACTAGCTACGCCAGTGGTACTGATGTTACTACAGTGCTGATCTCTTGTGTGAAGGCTACGTTAAAGTATTTAGGACGACACGATGCAAACCTCGAAGTTTGTCTCTGGTTTTAAACTCGAGATCTGGGTGGTATTCTGGAATCTGGACTAGTCCAAAAGCGAATCTCAGGTTTCGCTAATTTGTGTCTCTTAAAAGACGGATTATGTCACCCTTCAAAGGAAGACACGTGATACAGAATGGTTTCTGTTGGACGCATCCGCCATTTGCTCCTGGACACCCCTAGTGGGGTGGATTTAAAAGTCGGAGATAGGCATGAGAACTTTGCCGGTTCCTCTCAAGCCTTAACCATAGTAAGGTTAAACTGAAGGCTGACTTTCCCCAGAACTTATGTGTCGGCATTGTTTTCTCCTCGATTCTTTCTCACGAAAAACTAAGTGACCGTTTGGAAATAATCAGTTATTTAACAAGAAGTAGGTTGTGTAGTGGAGATCGCGTCACAGGCTCAAGATTAAAACAAATACTGCCAACGCAAACACCGAAACTTTTCCTTTTTTCTCTTGTAGTATGTTTACTTTTCGAAAACACCTAGAATATTTGTCAATGATTCACATTCTGTCCATATTCACATTCTGTCCATTAATGTTTACTGCATTCCATATAATCGGTCATTTCATTATCTGGTCAATGAATTGCTCGTCGGTAATGATTTAACAAGACTCTAACAATATCTCAGATAATTCCTAATTTTATGTGAATATTTTTAAATAATTTATTGTGATACGATAAATATTTTAATACGAATTATCAATGGTATGGATATTTTTAATATGAATAATAAGAGATTTGAATACGAATAACAAACATGAATACGATGAATATATCTTATCTCTCCGCGTGTTAATTTGTTATTTTAGAAAGAGAGGAAAAGAAATAATTCATTTTTTTTCGATTCCTACACACACTATTAGCTCACACTCTCTATAGATTTATTTATTTATCTTGGTGTGTGTGTGGGGGATTTTTTCAATCGTTAATAAAATACATTTTAAAGCGCTCAATTCAGCTGAAATTTTATATACATGATTATTTTGAATGAAAATACAGTAATTTAATTTTATTAATAAAAATTAATTGATTAAAACTAATTATTCAAAGAATTACAAATTCAACTACGTTGGCATCATTTTTGGCGACTTGTGTCAAAACTTGAAAATGTTTTTTTCTCACGTTTTAAAGCATTCAGTTGAACTGAAATTTTATATACACGATTATTTTGGATGACAATACGATACTTTAATGATAATTTAAAAAAATTAATGACCACTTAATGTTGTGATTCTGTCATATGCATTAGTGGGACCGGAAAGTTATGTCATTTTTTTACAGTAAATTCGAATAAATAAATTTCTTACAAGTTTTTCTTTTTAGTCAATGATGTAATCACCCTCGTTGGCAACATCCTTGCCATCTAGTGTGCAAACTTCCAATGCCGGATCGATAAATATCAATTGGTTTTTCAGTAAAATATCTGGAAATGGCATTTTTCATATCATCCAAATTTTGAAATTTTTTGTTTGTTGAGAAGTGTTGCATTGAACAGAATAAATGGAAATCAGTTGGCGAAATGTCAGGCGAGTATGGTGGGTGAGGCAGTACCTCCCACCCCAATCCATTAATTTTTTCCAGCGTTTTTCTTGCGCAGTGCGATCTTGCATATATTATTGTGTTGCAAAATAACGCCTTTTCTATTGATAATCGCTGTATACTTTTCAATTAATGATTGATTTAGTCGATCTAATTGTTCACAATAAAGGTCTGCATTAACAGTTTCTCCAGGTTTAAGCACTTCAAAATGGACGATTCGACGAATACCCCATCAAACACACAAAAGCGCCTTTTTTGGATGTAAACCTGGCTAAGCAGTCCTTCGTGGCGGTTCTTTCGGAGAGAGCCACTGTCTTTTGCGTTTTGGATTATCAAACAGGACCCATTTTTCATTTGCAGTGATCAAAAAACGGTTTTGTATTGTACCGTTGAAGCAATAAGCTGCATGTCGTAGATCGGTTAGCTCTGCTTTTTTCAGACAGATTATGCGGAATCCAAACACCTGCTCTGTTTGTTTTACCAATCTGTTGCAAATGTTCTTGGATGGTCGACCAAGGTTGGTTAAGAGAATTTGACAATTCCTCGATTGTCTGACATGGATTTGCTTCCACTTGCGCCCTTAATAACGTCATTGTCTAAAGTTATTGGTCATCCTGATCGATGTGAGTCAGAAAGATCGAAATTACCTGATCTGAACTTAGAAAGCCACCTTTGGCATTTACGAACATCTAAGGCACTTGGGTAAACACCGCAAATGTTTTTGGTAGCAACTGTTGCATTACTACCCTTGTGAAGCTCCAAAAGCATGCAATGGCGGATATGAATCTCTTCTGGTATTTGGCTAGCCATTTCGTTCAAAATGGGAAAGAAAATTTAAGGTTTAGGTTTTCACAACTAAACAAGTCACTTTAACTTTGAAATGTCTCTGGCACGACTTTCAACTACGCAATGAACTCATAAGCGGTAAAGCAGCATTGACATGCGCCAAAACGACATTACTTTTCGGTCTCCCTAATATATACATATTTATATTAATTGCAACTATTAAATAAAAAGTACGTAAAATAAAATTTTTCTTTGTTAATCCAAGTAGGAATTGACATAATTTTTTTTTTATATATATGACTTGTTAACTGCTTTTTTTCGCTGTAACAAACTATAATATTAAATCCCTCTTTGCTATAATAAATAAATTTAAAAATCGTTTTTAATCGTTAAATTTTTAAAATGTGTGTATTTTATTTCATTATTAATAAAAAAAGATAGTTTCAAATAGGGAAAGCAAAAATCAATTTTACAAACGATTTTTCTCCCACAAAATTTTAGCTCATAAAATTTTCTGCGAAGGTTAAATCTGGGCGAGTTGTAGAGCTGCAGAAAAAAAATCGTCATTTTCTTATATTTGCTATTTACAGTCGCATTACTTATATTTTTTTTTCTAAATGCATTTATTTCATCAGGTAACGTTGCATGCCAACCAGAAAGCTCTTCTAAAAATATACTCCCCACATATTTTACCTGAAGAATTTGGTGGAACATTAGGACCTCTCAGTGAAGTGCAAAATGTATGGATAGATGATTTCAGAAAAATGTTATCAAAATTCGTAGAATCGAGTCAATACCTCCAATCATTCGACAAAAATCTCAATTCAATAATAAGCAAAATGGAGAAGAATTGGTAAACAACTAAGTGGAAAAAATATAAGGAAAATGGAATGTACATTAGTATAAGAATTTTTTTAAAACAGTTCGGTTTATGAGATTTGCATACTCAAATTCACAGCGAATTCTTGAAAATTATATACTGTTGAGTTAAATTTTTTGTAAACCCTTTTTTTCAATTCCTACTATTAGCTCACACCCTCTATATATTTATCTTGTTCAAATTTTCAATCTTTAATAAAATACTTTCTATTCATCCAATCAAGTTCAAACATATATATATATATATATATTATATATATATATATATATATATATATATATATATATATATATATATATATATTAACTTGTACTGGATGACACTTGATGTTAATATTTTTTCAAATATTAATTCATTAATTAAATTAAATTTCATTAATTACTGGTTTTCGTCACCAACTTAGATTCGTTTTCATTGTTGTAACAATGTAACTGTTAAGGTATCCGACTACGTTCAGAACCGTGATTTTAAAAAAGCGCATAAATGGATAATTTTTATGATATTTAGTGTCACTTAAATTAGAATACATGAATAAAATTGTTTTAAGGACATTTTGACAAAAAAAAATTATTCAAATACAATATTTCGGTAAAAAATTAACTTAGAATAACCTTTTTTCAAAATGTTCTCCTTTTGTGAAAAATGCTTCTATTATAGTAATATTTTGCCTGTATATAGCTGACCTCTGTACAGAGGCTCAACTATGATTTTTGAAAAATTCACATTATTTTCAGAGTTACAACCCATTGAAATAATCAACGGCGTTTTTTTCTTAAAATTTCTTCCCTCTGTTGTTGTAAAACATGAATAAACCCATTTCTAAGTTATATATTTCAAAAATTCTAGTTGGGCCTCTGTACAGAGGTCTGAGCTATATACAGGCAAAATATTATAATATAAGCATTTTACACAAAAGGAGAATATTTTGAAAATGGGTCATTCTATGTTCATTTTTGTCAAAATATTGTACTTAAATATTTTTTATTGTAATACTATTCTTAAAACAATTTTATATACGTTTTCTAATCTAAGTGACACTAAATATCATAAATATTATCCATTTATACGCTTTTGCAAAATCACGGTTCCAAACGTAGTCGGATACCTTAAAACAATGACAAAAGTTCGCGTCGAAAACCAGTTTTTCAGCCAAACTGGATGTGCATTGTTACAACAATGCAGACAAATCATGCTCTTTTTTCGATTCCTATATTATTAGTTCCCTCTCTCCTTATATATATATATCTTATTCAAATTTTCAATAGTTAATAAAATACTTTCTATTCATCCAATCAAAGTAGGAATTGACTTAATTTTTTTAGATTACTTGTTGTGTACTCAAAATTCTTGCTGTGCAAAATCTATACAGTGTTTTGAGGGAACTAGTGAATAAACGTGCCTTATAGTTCGATCAAAGCAGCATTTGGAAACAATTTAGTAATTTCAATAAAGGTACATTCAAGTGTACCAAATAATGTTGAAATAAAGCTAATATACTTGCCATTGGTTAAAAATAAATAATTTCAAAACAAGTCTATATTGAAGCTTTTCAAAAATCTACAGATTTTTTAAATTAATTTTTTTTAAATGAAAAGATAATCATCATTGTATAATATAATGTACTGTTATAAAAGTAATGTACTGTAATAAATATCTTTTTACTTCGAACATTACTTCATTAATGTGCTTGCATGATTATTTATTAAAGAACAGCAATAATACTGACAACTTCACACAAATGTCATAAATGAAATTAAAAATAAAATAATTTTTGATAATATATATTTAAATAAAGAAATTTTAACTATTTTTTTTCGTAAGCCAATTGCTTATTAACAGTTCCATCAACCAAACTTTTTGAATTCGAGAATGTAAAATTAATTTCATAGAATTAATGTTTTTCAATTCAAATTTGGTCTTTAATGCATTTGAATGTAATAAAGTGCATTCTAAAAGAAAAAAAAAGAAATTTCAGCAAAATTATTATTTTTGCAGTTTTAAATTTCTTGAAAAAAACAAAAACAAAAAAAGAATTTCAAATAAAATTATTAAAATAAACAGAAAAATATTTGTAAAAATAATATTCCTTAGAAACCACCATTCTAAGTTTTTTTTTATCTCTCTTTCGTATACTGTATTCAAATAAACATTTTGGTATGAAATTCATTGGACAAACAGTCGAAAGAAAAATCCCAAGCCAAGATGTTCTAAATATTCTGACTGACTGAATATTAACGTCGCACTGTTCAGCTACTCGAGGGCTTTTGGCGACGGACCACGTAATTTTGAACCATGGTCAAGTGACGTGGACGACACCTGAGCTCCTAACTACCACACCACACCAACGGGAGGACGTTTCAGCTCTCGACAGATTTAACGTGCATCGCTGCCCTACACGGCGGGTCTTTAGTGGTACTGGGCTCGAACTCGTGACAAGGCAAGCCACGATCCGATACCTATACCACTCGGCTACCACGGCCACTCTAAATATTCTGAACAGCATGTAATGTTGCATAAATATGTAGAAAGAATTAGGATCATAATACACATGAAGCTGATAAGAATAAAAACCCCAAAAGACAAAAAATATCTAAAAACTAGGAAACAATACATGAATTACGATGCCCCGTGTTTTCCTCCAAATCTTCTCATGTTATACTAATATTTGCAGAAACCTTGGATTCTCTATGAACTTGAAAGCAATTTCTTTTCAAAGAACAATTTGGTTGTTGACAGAAATAACATCAAATTAGTGATTGTGCAGATATTTAAAATTCTTTAACTATACTTTTCATCTTGAGCAAAGATCATAGTGTCTTATCCTGTTGCTTGTATCCATTAAATATAAAGTTTTAATATTTATTTGGGTTCGTTCAGAACTGACACACAATTTAATTAAAGTGTTCTACCAACAAAATTTTGGATACAATTTAAATGTGCCAACAAAGTTTTCCTTCCTCCTCCCTTGGATCCCTTAATGTGTGAAATATTCATGAAACAGCTCAAATTGTTATATCTAAAATGTGTGGGAGCATTTAAAAAATTTGAAGAAACAACAAATAAAATAAGGTTTAAATACAGGAATCACATGTAGAAGAAAATAATTTATCTGTTTTTGAGTTAAAATGCAATAAGAGAAATTTTGATAACATTGAAATTACATATATGCCTTTGAGATGAAGAAAATAACAGATTAAACTGCTAAAGCTTTGTCCCGTAAAAACTTTTTGAAAAATACCAAATAGCAAAGTATTTAAAATTACAATACCTATATAACCTTTATTATAATCTTAGAGATTCCAATAAATAAATACATTTGAATAATATTCTTCAAAACAATTGTGAGAATAGACAGAAATCAATAAGAGAAACAACACATATTTTGGAAGAAAGAAAGATAATGACACTTTTATTTTAATAAAAACATATTATAAATATCAAAAGTAATACAACTCTCTGGCACAGCTATAAATTTGTTCCTGTACAAAATTGAATATTTATATACACATAAATTAACATACCTAAAAAAAAGGAGAGCCATACGACGACCCAAAACCAGTGTATTGTTGGGATATATCATTCATATATACCAGAATAGTTAAAACACAACTCAGTACTTACATAGTTCACATTCAAAATAAAACAAAGAGCGTAGTTGGCGCCACTGAGTTTTCTTTTCTTTGAATACAAAATATCAATGTTCAAGGTCAAATATCATTGACGTGAAAACTCGCTTGAGCAAAATGCCACACTCAGACATGAAATTAAAGTTTATTATAAATTCGCAATACAAAATGCAATATTGGTAAGCACCAAATTAAAGCCAAATAACTTGGCAACACTTTAAAAAGTTTTAAAAGTCCTCTTTGACAACAGGAAAGGATTTATAATCAACTAACATCAATAATAATTTAAAGGAATGAAAAAGTGGTTCAGCTTTCTTTGATATTAGATACAATATTTTAAAATAATAGTTGACACAGCAGACCTTAACTCGGAATCATGGTCGGTAGACATGAACAACACTTCAGGTGATATTTCTCTTGAAACTTCAAAGCTATGTTACATCTCTCTCTCTCATTTCTTTTACACAATATTAAGTTTAAAAAGCTAAATCTATCATTGTTTTACATAACAGTCTTTGGATAAAATTAGGACTCAAATCCTAATTATTTAATCATTTACATAACTCTGTCATTAAAATTAATCTGGAAAAATTAAAAACAAATCATTTTAATTGTTGAATAACTGATTTACATTATACAATTAACTGAATACATACATTAAAAAAATTAGACAAATTTATACCACTATAATTTCAAAACTTTCAATTAATACTCATGAAATGCTTAATTCAAATACATATTCACAGGCAGAAATAAAACATTAACTAATAAAAATTATATAAAAAAAAAACAAATATTGATACTTATTACTTTTTTTTACAAAAATCTGAGTAAATAAGTTTACAAAAAATGTAATAATAATTTTAATAAGTAAAAGAGAAAAAAAAAATTGCAAAACATCGACACAACATTAGCTGCCAGATATCAAATTTTTTATCAGATCGTATCCAAGTAATTTTTTATGTACTATAATAATTCAATAATATTCAATGTTACACACACAACAAACAGGAAAAGAATCAATATAAATTACATCAGTCATGGTAAAGAATAATGTAAAATATCAAATTAACAAATGAAATTAAAAGCATATCTTACACTACACTGCTTTTTAAAAAAGAAAAAGAAATAGCCAATTTAAAATCCCACCAACTTTGTAAATAGCTTTCCAAATTTCTACATGTTTCAATGACCACAAATAAACTTTTATAAAATAACACATAACAAGCAAAAATTAATTTACAATTTTTTCCAGTTTCGAAACAATTATTAATTTATAACCTACATGCAATTAATTAAAAGTCACTATATTTACAAAAAAAGAAAATGTAATTGACAACAATAGTCCAGAATACATTAATTAAACAGGGTACATTTTTTAAAAACAAAATACAAATCAATAATCATTTCAAAAAAGGTTATTTCAATATTATCACAGCAATTATTGTTCACAATATTAAAGGTCTTTTCTTTAAAGAGTAATATCTATCAACAATATCCATAGACACTATACAAAATACATCTAGAATTATCTAAATAATCTCTACAAAAAGAGATTACTATTTAATAAGAAGTGTAGAATAATGTAATTTAGATTCTAAGAGTTTCAAACCATACTAATTCTTGCCATTTCTAATATTGGCCTGTAAATGTAGTACAAAATAAGATCCTGATTTAAACTGAAATCTAAAAAATATTTCTCATTGGTTAGTTTTCAATGGCAATAAAAATGCATCGAAACTTTCCTAAATCAGGTTCACCTCAGTTCAAAGGAATGTTTATCACCATAACTGAAACGTTTTTCACATTATTTTACTCTTTGTATAATTTTTCACAATATTTTCTCTCATAAATCAATTACTTTTAGATACTTTAATGATTTTAAAGGAAAGAATTATTGATTGATATCTTTCTTAATTCAACATTGCACAAATTAGATAGAGAGTTCAAACATCACAGCAAAATCCTTTTATAAATTGTTTCCCTTTTCATATTTAAATCATGCTTTTGAAAAAAAAATTAACTAATCTTAAAGACATTATATTCAATGCTTAAATGTTTTTCTTAAACTCCTGTAAAAGAGGTGTTTTTTTTTTCATAAATAGCTATATAACAGAAAATTTTTTTAGAAATATTCTTTAGCACAGATTGAATATCATCTATAATAATTTCTTTCATTACATTTTTAATTATATCAAACTTATAACAGATATTTCCTTTGAAACTGAGTCATTGAAGTTTTATATTATAAATAACCTAATACCTATCATTTGGCCTATCAAGTTCAACATTAGTCTTGTAAGTCATCACAATTTTATTCGAGCAAAATATCACATCTATTAGTAATTAGTAAGAAAAGTAAAACTAACTTATAACTATTTTAAATACTTATTAATACGAAATTGTTGAAATACGTTATTCTACAATAGCAGCAATGCTATTTCACTCATAAGTGTACATAAATCCATAAATTCACTATTTCAATGACAATTATTATCCACAGATTTTACATGGATCAAACAAAAATATATCAATTATATAAATATAATTATATCAAAAAATTATCATTTCATAAAAAAACTGCAGTAATTCTAGTTTTGTTTACTTCTTAGCACCATAATATAAAAATGTATAAAGCAAAATATGTAATGAAATGTAGAAAATAAAAAAAAAGACACATTATGAGGTTTTGTTTACAAAAATGGGGAGGGTCTCTTCATTACAGAGAATGAAAAGTCAATCAGCAAATATACATTTAAAATAAAATACATCACCTTATTAAATGAACCAATTTTTTTTTGTTCAAAAATAGATATAGAAGAAAAAAAAACATCTTCTTCTTCAAAAAAAGTAACACATAAAAATAATTTGTATTCAACTTACTATTTTGGTTAAGAATACTGCTTTAAAAATGTAAAAAAAAATTATTACATTATCTAATAACATAAAAAATATGAAAGATTAAAATTTTTAATTCACTTCAAAATTATAAAATATATATGTACAACAACAACTTTAAAAAAAATTATTTCTTAAAAATATATATTGCACAGAAAAAATAGTAAAACAAGAAAAAATCCAATGAAAGCTAATTTCTTACTGATAAAATTACATAAAGCATGCATACAAACATATAGGTCTTTTTCATTTAGGTAAAGAATTAAGCAAAAAACTCTTAGAAGCAATCCATAGTATGAAAAAGAAATATTCAGAGAATTATTACCTCAAACACACACAATAAAGGAAATTTGATATAATTCTTTGGACGATCTTAAGTTATTATTAATACAAATATCTCTTGAAGCAATCAGATAAAACATTTTTATGCAATCTAAACTGAGCTTCATTGATTTGAGATGAATATGACTGAATTCACATCAAAAAAGATAACATGCTTTGAGTTACAATCACTGTGGAAATAACATTTTAAAATTACATGAAAAAGTACAAACTTTTATAATTCTACTTAATAACCTAAACATAATATAGCTCCGATAATAAACTTTGATCAATAATTCTGTGAATTAAGAGAAATAATCTATCAAAAAATAATCTCAAATGTCATGAATCACCATGGTATATATGACTACATTTATTTAAAAACAATTTTAAAAAAAAATTTAGTTCAACAATACTAATACATTTAGGTAAGATTATTCTGATATCAAGACATCATTTTGCCTTTTTAACACATCTTTTTTATAATTTTTATCATACAATGAAATCACTATTCGATTTTTTTAGTAACAATCAAATGCAGAATATATTGCATATAAAATCAAAATAATATAATGAATATGGCAACACAGACAAAACATGCCACTTTGAAAGCTACTTTACATGTCTATATCTCTTGGCCATTATAAAACTATAATCAAAATAGAGAAATACTTGCTAATAAAAAAAGAAAGGTAACAAAATAATAATGTACACTTTTATGTAATGAGTTTGGATATTGCACATAAATTCACAAATATTTCGAGGTGAATCATTCTGCACATAATTTTATTCATCTTGTTAAAAGATGATCATCAAATTCAATTTTAAAAAGTGCAACACCATCTCAGCTTTGAAAAATTGTTAAAAATGTAAAAATCACTGAAAAACAAGTAATATATATAAAAAAATTTTTAAAATCTATTCCTACTTAGATCAACAAAGAAAATTTTAATTTTAGCTACTTTTTATTAAATAGTTACAATTAATATAAATATGTTTATACATATCACAGAATCACAACATTAAGTGGTAATTAATTTTTATTAATTATGATTAAAGTATCGTATAGTCATCCAAAACAATCATGTAGATAAAATTTCAGTTCAACTGAATGCTTTAAAACATGAGAAAAAAACTTTTCAAGTTTTGACACAAGTCGCCAAAATGGTAACTAAGTCGCCAAAAATGATGCCAACGTGGCTGTATTTGTAATTCTTTAAATAATTAGTTTTAATCAATTAATTTTTTATTAATTATAATTAAATTAATGTATTGTCATCCAAAATAATCATGTATATTAAATTTCAGCTCAATTGAGCGCTTTAAAATGTATTTTATTAACGATTGAAAATTCCACGAAGATAAATAAATAAATATATAGAGAGTGTGAGTTAATAGTAGGAACTGAAAAAATACACCTTAGTTTTTAAAGTTTTGATACATAAACATTATTAATCATATCTCATACTGATAACTTGATGATGCAAAATTCAATAAGAGAATATCTCATTCTCAAAGCTTTGATAAGTTATCTTCATGAAAATATCAGAGAGGGAATCTTAACAATTAAATACAAAAATGCTTGATGTGTTTAAAATGAAACATCAGTTATACCCCTGAATACTAAAAATGGCTCTAAACATGCCTAGCAGAAGTTGAATGTTTGCCAAACACTTAAATCAATACACAAAGAACCATTATGTATCATTAACTATAGGTTATAGCACATAATGTATCAGTAATATTGATTTACATTTCAGTATGTGATAATTTAGATGATATCAAACATTTCATTAAATATAAGTCAGAAGATTGTTTACAGTAATTATATTAAATGATCATCACTTCAAAATTGTACCCAAAATGAAGGAAACTGTTAAAAAGAAAAAGTGAATTATGATGATGATGATAATTTTAAATTGCAAAATCCATTATTTCTATTACATTTTTCATTATTTAGCATATTTAAATGTATTAAGAAAAAAAAATTAGTTTGATAAAACAAACATTTTTATTTAAATTTTTTTCATGATTCTTAACCTCTGGCGATTCATTTAGATTTTTTACCCACTAACTTTTAATGACTTATTATTTTTTTATTTCATTTAAAAGCTGTACATGGCAGCATCATATAGCAATTTAAGATTAATCATCCTTCCACAAATACATCTTATTTCACTAGATTCAAAAATTATGTTATGTAACTTAATATGATGAAAACATTCCTATAATTAAAAAAAAAGTCAATTTCACATCAACTTCAATAAAATTAACTTGTTTGCAATGATTTTAAATATTTTCACTAAATGATACACTTTATGAAAATAAGTGATCTCATCAAACAGCACTTAAAGTGCCACAACAATTTAAGCTGCACTGAGGTTTAATACATATATTTAAAAAAAAACAAAGGAGGGGAGAGGGAGTTTCAGTTATACAAAAAAAAAAAGTTTTCTATGTGAGTAATAATACTACATTAATTTCTTGCATGGACATATGACATGTAAGCTCATGACAAGCAGATGAAATGTAGACCATTTTCAGGTAACAAAAATATACACAATCTTACTGACATAAATAACACAACTTGCTTATCCTTAAATGCAATAAAGGACAATCCATGCATCATCTGGAGCAATAATGTCAACGTAATAAATGTCCTTTCAAATGTATTTATCTAATAACATTGAGCATAACACATTTGTTTTTACCCAGTCTTCCAAGCAAGTTGTCTCCAAGATCCTTTCTTATTTCCATCCAAGCATAATTGGCAGATACTGCAACATCTTCTAAAGCTGACTTACAGGATATTAAGATACTCAGGCATATGCCATCATGTTCCCCAGTAGGTTGAGCTGAATGTTCGACAGACATAATACCGTGAGGTTTGTGAGGGGGAGGATTTGAGCCAAAGAGTACCTATAACACAAAATTATCCAAGTTAATTTAAAACAAAATACTTTATATTTCCCTTAATTTACTTTTTATTAATAATAAAGGTAGAAATATATGTACAAAATTATTCTAACTATTTGAATTACTAAATATAGATTATCATTAAGATAGTCAAAGACTAGCTGTCTATTTTAATGTAATTTGATACGATTTGATATAGATAAAGATTCCCAGTTTCATCAACATGGAGTTACAATGTACTTTTATGTTTTGAAGAACTGATACATGTTTGGCTGGTTCTTTGGGTTTCTAAAAATAATGATTTATTGACTAAATTTTATAGAGCTAATTACTAAAAGTTTGTCTTTTCTGTTATTGTCTTATGTTATTTTTAAAATCACAATGAAAAATGTTGAATGACTAATTTTATATTAATAAGTAAATAAAATATATTATTTGTAAAATTTCAATTTAATACATAAAAGAACTAAGAAATTTAATACTTTGCAAAAGGGCACATAATACAAATAAGAATTTTACAAAATCTACAGAGATATATAACTAATTGATTATATTGCAATTTTTGATTATTTTTAGTTTCATATAATTTGAAGCACTTTTCAAACATGCAGAACAGTTTTATATTTTTGTGGTTTTGTATATTCAAAAAGCTTTATAAAAATTTAATTTAACAAATATTACTTCAAAGTAGTACAGTAAGCTATCATTGATAAATCTTATAATATTTAATCATAATCAGATGACAAAACAAATCAAACCAGCATACCAGTCTAAATTTTTGTACTGTGTTTTTTAAGTGCAGAAATCAATTATAAATGTATTGAAATTATTATACGAGTTCTTAATTTCAAAAAGATGAATAAATCAGCATCAATTTAAAAATGGCATATAAACAGAGTGAAATGATTTTGGAAATATATGAAATGCAACAAGCAATAAATAAATAACACAAAATAAATGTGTTTTTCTTAATATTTTGTTCACCCTTATTAAATCAAAATTGTGTACTTCAGTGTATTTTTATTTTAAATGTCAAGAAGTACACATTTCACATCATTTAAATTTTAATAAATTTATATTTAAAAAGAAAGGCTTTACAATACTTATTTCCTCATTACTACTCTTTTAATGATAAAATTTAGAAAATCCAAGATACATTTTAAACAAAAACAAAAAAAAAGTAGGATAAAGCATTATTTATTTACATCATAAAAATTTATACACTCACTTTTTTACATTATTATTTGTTAAAATACATTCACAAACTTTTTTAAAGTACACAATACCTATTTTAGAAATTCAAGTCATGGGCTGCAGTAAAATGTTAAAACATTACAATATATTTACTAAGACCTGAAAATAAAATGTCAATATAACCCATATTGACATATATCCTGTATTAATATATATGTACTTATATGTGTGGTAAGAAAATATTTTTTTCACAGATCTGGCAGCCACTTACAGCAGTGATTGGGAAAGTGAAGGGAATAGCAGATGGGAAGCTGATGCATAAGGAGGATGAATTGTTTGAATCGTTACGACTATCAACATGAATCCATGTGTTACTATGGGGCAAACTGACATTGCTTTACAAGAAATAGTGGTTGAAGGAAGTCAGATGAGCCAAGTCGAGTCATTCCTCTGCTACTAAGATTTATGAGTGGTATATACAATGTTTTATTATACTAGTGAAAGAAATCATTTATGTTCAAACGTTTGTATGTTCAAGTTTGTAAAGTCTTTCATTCATATATTAAATGTTAATGTGATCATTAAAATATAGTTGTCATTCTCTTTTAAATACCCCTAAATACATCTAAACTTCCATATTGTGTGTGTATATATATATATATATGAAATAACAACTTATATTATGCCATAATTTGTCATGTCGAGTAGTTGATTGAAACCAATGACAAACCAAAGGTAAGGCGTGGCCGGTGGTGTATGATTTTCTTGTATGTTGATGCATTTTCTCTGATGGGATTATGAGGCAGTCTTGTAAATTAGTAAATCCAATTTATTGAATAGCTTGAAACATCTAGGCATAATAATTATATTGAGCATGGACGACACCACACAGACAAAGAAACTACAACACACAACACAAAGCAGACGACTGAATTACATGTGATGAAGGCAAACAGACAAAAGAGTGATTACACAAGATTTTTGTTTTTATGTCAGCAGTGCAAGCGCATGACTAGTACGTAATTGTAATTCTGATTGTATAGAATGGGCGGGACAGGGATTTCGGTTTAGCCGATTACTATTAAGATTGCAATGTTATTTTTAGACCAAAGAATTAAAAGTTATTTTAAATATTAGTACAAAGAGTTAACAAAAAGGATACTAGAGGGCACATTACATATATATATAATTTTAGTAATTTATAATTACCTGAATATACTTCCTTAAAGTTGAGTGGATGCTTTTAGCAGGATTTATTTCACAAGTAGGAAAATGAACATTTCCTTTCTCTGAGATTAATACATGAATCCGATTACTATAAAAACAATATAATAATACATTAGTCTCAAGAAATTTATTTTCAAAATGTGAAAAATCAAAAGTCTGACTCATAATTTGTTTAAAATGTTAATTCAATATTTAAATCAATCTTTACAATAATAAATTGCTGGAGAAGTGTTATGTATGCTTAGATACAAAAATAAATTACTCTTTTAATTATGTTAAATTATCAATAATTGCAGTAAATCAGTTGATTTAGCTTACACTAGACTGCAAATATATTTCAACAATGCTCTGCACACACAATTTTACAATCAAATTACACTGATTGAGAGTGCATACTATGAAGAGAGCAAAATAAACTTTTACAACAAATAATTAAGATTATATATATATAGTAAATCTTACACTTATATCTAGCTAATTTTTGTGATGATAAAAAGTAAACATAACACATAATCAAAAGGAAATTAGGAAGATGTCAAGTATACTGACTATATGAGTGAACATTAACTATTTAATTTCTTTATTTGATAGCATACTTAAATAAAACTTTAATTAAATTTAATTTAATATTTCTTATTAAAAATGTAAATCCACAATTCATTTATAACAAGTTTTAGATTGATTGAGATTCTAGGATAAGAGTTTACTAAATTACTTTTTAATATTATTGATATCTTAGCATCAACTGTATTCTGCCACTATCAAGTGAGACTATGTTAACTTTGGATATTGTAGAAAAAAAAATCATGGTATATTAAAAATACCGTTAATATAATAACAGTTATGGTATACTATAAAAATTTGTGAATTAGTAACTCATATCACTTAAATGCTAAATATAGTTAATTTATTTTAAGGTTGTGTTCACATATTGTTTAAGAAAAAAAATTAGAATAATACACAAAAATACTCCAATATTAATAGAATATTTCAAGACTTTACACTTGCATAAAGAATAACATCTTTTCAAAAATTATTAATTTGCATTCAAATGATTTTTTTAGTCAATATAACATTCCACATTTTATCTACTATACTTCAATGGCTAATAGATTTTTAATTTCCTTACGTAAAAAAAGAATTAATATATTTTGAATGTTATTACATTTTAAAAACACATGTGTTATTATATATTTTATTCATATATTTTGAATGTTATTACAGTTTAAAAACACATGTAAAACAGATGCTGATTTTATAATCATGGTAATCTACAGCACTTATTGGGATATTTTCATATTTAAAATATTATTTGAATTTTGCTCCTTAAGCTTGTGGGTTAAGATAACCTCAAAATTGATTTAATGTCAAAGTAATTCGGTGGTAGTGCTTTGAAATTTCAAGAAATATTTAGAGATGTAACTTACTTTGACTTCTTTCTTATGACAATGATTAATCGAAAAAGAAGATGCTTATGAGGATATACAGCTGTTAAAAGTGGACGGTGCCAAGCTTCTGGTTTCTCTGCATAAAACTGTTTGGCTCGTTCTATAAGAGGTAGAATATCACAAGCTCGCAAACTTAGTTGGTTCAAATCATCAATCCAGCTGGCTTGCAAGGATTCAGCATCAGCTCTTGCTACAGTCTTCAAAACACCACCTATAAAAATAAGGAAATTTATGTAACAAAGTAAATTCATATAATTCTAAACAAATATTTTAAGTTATTAAAGATATATATTATAAATGTAATAAATGGCTCTCTGAGACCAAAGTTTAAATTTATTTAAATTATAAAAAAAATATAAAAAATTTTTTTAGAAAATTACATTTAAAAATAATTTCAAATGTGAGCAAAATAAAAATTACATAAACTTTACCAATGAAAAAACAATATCATTTTAATAGCCCTTAATAAATAATGAGACACTTTCTAGACAGGCAAAGGGAATACATTGAAAAATGAAACCAAAAAATAATATATAAACCAAACATAGATTTATAATCTCTCCTTGCTAACTATTCATGTATTTTAAATGTCTCATTCAGTTACATAATATAAACATTTTGAAGAGAAGGTAAAAGTAAATTCTCAGTAAAATTGTCAAAATGTGCAGACTAAAAATATATGTATATATACAAAAAATCTAATTAGAAAAAATGCAGTAAAATATTTTGTAACATGCAGAGCTACATGTAATTTTAAAAAAAAATCCAATAATAAACTGAACGTTTTAATTATCTGCAAGAAATATAACAAATTTTACATCATTTAATAAATATTAATTTATCTACAAAATCATTAATAATTGAAAGAATTAAATTAAAAATTTTAATTAACTTTTTAAAGAAAGCAAAATATGATAAAAATGCAACATTAATAACAAAAACTATTTTATTATAAAAATATTCCAATTAATTTACAATAATTCAACTTACCAGTAACTTGTCCAGTAAAAACAAACCTATACCAATGACCTTGAGCACATTCAACAAGGAGTAAAGTACTAGGTTCAAATTCTAATCCAGTCTCTTCCAAAA
Source organism: Trichonephila inaurata madagascariensis (assembly GCA_019973955.1). Taxonomy (NCBI): domain Eukaryota; kingdom Metazoa; phylum Arthropoda; class Arachnida; order Araneae; family Nephilidae; genus Trichonephila; species Trichonephila inaurata. The sequence goes on from BMAV01008509.1 coordinate 403,398, forward strand.
CTTCTCTTTTCACAGCATCCTAAAAAAGCACTACATTTAAACATTTTTTTAAGTCTTCACATTCAAAATTTCAAATCAATTGTTTACAGATTTATCGAAAAAGCAAGAGCTTCATATGCTCATAACACTTCTCACTGAAATGCCAACAGTTATTATGTAGAATTTTAATTTACACTAAAAAAACCCAGATGTATGTGAATACAGAGCAAAATATCATCAAGGAATGAATTACGAAAAAATTTTAAAAATTAAAATTATCAAAAGCATAAACAGCATCATGTTAAATATCCCACTTCATCTTTTAAAACATAATTGATTGTTCTTAATAAAGATAAATTTAATTTTCAATACAATTATTTTCCAATTTTGTTCTACTATGGAAAAATAATCATCATTATAAATTGAATCAGTTATCTTCTTTAAAATACAACAGAATTATTGAGTTTAGTTACAAACAAAATATTTATAGTACAGGGATAAATTTAAAAAAAAAATACTTGCATTTATATCTAATTAACTTTTAATTAAATTGAAAATAAAAGCTAAATAATTTTAATCATTGGTATGGAGCAGTTTTTTCAACAAGTAGATGTAAATATTCCTAAAACTATATCCGCTTTTATTGCATTATTAAATTTGAATTTAATAGCATTACAAATTTAAATGTAAAAGTATGGATAAAAAAGCAATCACTAATAATTACATAAAGAATAATTAGTATTATCAAAGTAATACAAAATGGGATAGTTATACAATTAATGTCAAATACATCATCTGTCAAATTATTTAGGTTTATAAATAAAATAAAATTTCATTCTAAGAGAGATCAAATGCCATAGAGCATCTATAAAGAAATTTTCTTAGCACAAATAAAAATATACTCAAAATAAATGATGGGATCAATTAAACTCAATAATGATGCTTTGAATTTACAGCATTGGATCTAAAATTTATTTTAGAAAAAATATCCGACATGGAATTGAATAAATGCATGCTATTGTAGTATCTTTTTTTAGTACACATAAATATAAAAATGGACACATAAAAGTTTTCCTTCTCCTACAAAAACATAAAATGAAATTTCAACATTGAATGCATACAATGTCAACCATTCAAAAAATTAAAACATTAAAACTGGTTTTAATAATTAGGAAATATTTGTATTGGAAAATTCATTTGAGTGATTAATTTTATAAATCAAATTTCGATTAGTGCATATTATGAACATAATATGTCACTTATTAAGAATTTAATTTTTATGTTTTGCAATGTATTGAGATAACTTGCGTTCTTATTTAGATACTAGGATGTTGAAAAGTTAAATTATGAGTTGCATCGACAAGCTTGTGAGACAACTAGCAATATATATTAATGTCTAACAAAATTTAAAATAAATTCCTTTATGACAACGATCAAGAAAGAAATGAGTATTTCAATCCTGTAGTAAATGATATCTAAGGTTCAAGTGTAGTATAGGGGGGCCACTTCGGATTTGGCGATTTTTATCTTCATGTTATGGTGAGATATCGAATTCATTATAAAATAAATAATTCCGAAAAAAGTACCTTGGCGAACACTTTTAGTCGCCAAAAAAAATGGACTGCGCCAAGTGGCCCCCCTATACTACACTTAAACCATATCTAACACAAAAAAAAATCAGCAAGATACCTTGAAATTTACTAATCTTAGAAAAAAGAAAGAAAATTTCCAAATTTCAAATCATAACTAATTGTAAAGGGGCTTGTGTGTATTGCATTTATGTTCAAATTTGCTTATGTATATTTATACTAGCTGGTTTATTCGTTCTTCTCACGGGTGAATTGAAAAAATTAACAATACAGATTGGACGATAAAGAAGTTTTTAATTTTAAGTGAATTGCAAATTTAAAAAAAAAAGCTTTTTGCATATCTCAGTTGGACAAAAAAAAACAGGTTTGTTAAATTTTAAGTCTGTAGATTTAATAGCTGATAAAAAGGATTTTTTTTTTTATTATTTATAACTCCCCGTAACTCTATTGTGGGTCGATTTAAGAAAACACCTTCCTAAGCTGATCTCTTCTCTGCAAAAAAGTAACACATTGTAACAAATTTTGTGTAATGAACACTTAAAATAGTATCAATAATTTATATCTAGAAGTGTAATACATTAATATTACTTTCTGTTGTATTTATTTTATATTAAAATTGTAATCTGCCTCACGCTCCGCCTGTTCAAGCCTTCGCAGTTGGGCTTGTGGAAACGTTTCGTTAAATTTTGCTACTTTCTTAGCTCAAGCTTTATTAGAGCATTGGGAAAGATTAGACTTACGCTTTCGCGGCATAATTCTTAGTAGGTGCTTTTTTTACACTTCAAAAATACAGTACGGCAGTTATTATTTTTATACTTAAAAAATGCAATACCTGCATATTCAATTAAAACTATAGCGTTATAATTAACTACTAACCACAAACAAAGTTGCAAATTTGTCCAAATGATGTAGTGTGAAAGGCAAAGTTTATCTACTTTAAATACCAAAACGATATTCATTTTGATATAAGGATCAATTTGTTACTACCAAACGTGCATTACAACGTGCAATTATCAATTTTTATTATATTTATGGTTCTTTATTTTGGCAATAATGGCTTATACATAAAAAATAGATATATGCTGTCGCGGGCTTTTTTACAGATGGCAGAATTGTTTATGCCTCTAACATTATCTACAAATAATAATACTAATAAACAATTATCGTTATATTTTGGACACTTCACACAATATCTTTATAAATTATAGCCTATGAGTTATTCTGATTTATAAGCTATATTATTGTAAAGTTTCATTAAAATCCATTCAGTTGTTTTTGCGTGAAAGACGACCAAACATCCTCACAAACTTTCGCTTTTATAATATATATTAGGATAATAGGTACCACAGAAAGAAAGAAATTAAAGCTTAATATTTATGGATTAAAACAGTAATTAAATAACAAAAAAATTATAGTACATAGATACTTACTTGGAGATCTTCACCAGGTTCCACTCGGCCAGCAGGTAAGTACCAAGTACCAGCACAGGAGCTTTTAGCTTCTTGCATCATCAAAACCTCATTTTTATCATTGATCAAGACAGCTGCCACAATGTATGAAACTGACTTCTTCACCACAGGTTTGTAGTCAGATAAGGATAAGGTTTCCAACCCTCGTGAAACTAGAGAAAAGCAAAATATCTTTTAACTATAAAATTTTTGTATAGATTCTATTATACAAATCTAATAAAGATTAAAAAACACTTCACACAAATTATTTTTCGGAAGGTTATTTACTAATAGAATTTTATCAGCACCTTTTGCACTGCTAGTTACAAAGTACATGGAAAAGTGGAGGATGCATAATACTTTAAATAATAAGCATTGTACTCTTACCATATATAATTTACCAATAAATAAAAACTAAAAAATGTTTTTAAAATCTCTGTAGGAATTTTAAAAATATTCTTTATACACTTGTGGAATCTTTGTTATTTTATTACATTACTAAGTTTCGAATATTGATTTTATTATTCTAACATTTAGAAACAAAAATCCTTTGTAATCTAGAGTTCATTAGCACATACGCTGTTCCTCATTTTAATGTAAAACGGATTTTTACCGTCTTATACTTAAATACAGTAGATGAACCCAGCCGGTACAGGTCCGTAGATCAAATAGTCGAGTCGTACAATGAACATTAAATTATTTCTAATGTATATCATGTGGTGTATTTCTCACCGGTTTGTGCGACTTTTTATGGAAATCACTTAATTTTCCATGCTAAATAACTTTATTTTTTGGTGTAATTGTATTTTATTGTGAAGGCATGTTTAAATACACAATTAAATTAAAATTATTAAATCGAGCAATCTAAAACATAAACAATCAACGTTCCCGTCCCCCCTTCCCTCAGCGAATTGTCGTAAAATTAACAAAAGGTTGACTGGTCAGCGGCGATAGAAAGGTTGGGGTACACTGTTTTAGGGTATATTTTTTTTTGAAAAAATTACTAAGAATTTTTATTACGGGGGCGCTATTTTTAAAATAAGGTCCGTTGGAGTATATATTTCCTTAGTTCGAGCGTGCGCCGCAATGAGTCTCTGCGTCACAGACCAGCATCCTTTGTGAACACACATGCGCCATTTCCAGCTCTGTAGCAGTCGTGTAAGAGTCGCTGTGCGTCTTTAACATGTTTAAGGTGATTGAATCGCCCGCCAAGTGTGAGATACGGTCTGTTATCCGTACTGCAAAAAACATGTCGTTTTTTGACTGCAAGAAACACGTCGGCTGCAGACATTCATCGTCAGATAACAGAAGTTTATGGCACAGAAGCAATGAGTGACAGCAAAGTTCGAAAATGGGTCAGGAAGTTTAAAGATGGGAGAACAAACGTCCATGACGAAGAACGCTCAGGCCGACCCTCTGTAATCACTGATGATTTGATGCAAGCAGCTGAAACAAAATTCATGAGAACAGGAGATTCACGATAACCACTCTTTCATTGGAATTTCCCGATGTTTCTCGGTCGGTGGTGTACAAAATTGTGACTGAAGACCTCGACTTTAAGAAATTGTGTTCTCGGTGGATACCCAGACTACTCACAGCGTGAACTCTTGGCTGTCCAACCAGGCGGCAGACTTCTTTGAAGAGAGTTTTCAAAACTTAATTCTAAGGTATGACAAGTGCAACAATAAACTCGGCAACTATGTAGAAAAATAGGCAAAAGTATGTATAATCCTAAAATAAAGGTTTTTTTAAACAAAATACTGTCGTTATTTTTTAAATACAAACGGACCTTATTAAAAACAGCCCTCGTATATATATATATATTAGTTCTTATTCATCTGTATTTTATAAGGAAATAAAAAAAAATGCGAATTTCTTTTTCATTATGATATTCACAAGGTTCTTAAAAGTTCTTCAATTGCTATCCACTGTGATATGAAAATGTTATCAAGAGCCAATTCAAAGAAGCAGGGATAATTAACTCGAAAATTGGAATACGAAAAATGAATAAACGTAACGATGTCAAAAGTAAGATTAAAAAGCGAATTCAAACATTTGGTTGGTGAAACTCTAGTGAAGATAATGATGCTGGAATTATTCTAAAGGAAATACTGAAGAAAATTATCCATTAAGAATTCAGAGCTGTCGAGCACTATATTTTTAAAAAGGTCTTCTGTAGTGATTGTAATTACTGATTTTGTAATGCATTCAATACCTTTAAATCTTACAACAGGTAAGCGAATGTTTACTAACGTTACACTCTTAAGACAACACGAAGGCTATTGGCAACGGACCTCGTAATTTTGAGCCGCGGTCAAGGGAAGGAGGACGACCCCTGAGCTGGCACCCCCTCTCCAAACTACTATACCCCATCAACGAGAAAATTTCGAGCCTCGATATATTTAACGAGCATCAGCACCTTTATACGTCGGGGTTTTTAGTGGCACCAGAGCTCAAACTTATGGCACGCCACGCCGGTCACGAGTTCGTGACCATAACCACTAGGCTACCGCGGTCCTACAACAGGATCATAGAAAGCAAATTTAAACAAAATATTACATTTATAAAAAAAAAATTACTAGGCATTTCAATAACCGACTACTATTGTACAACGTATTCCATTACGTGGAATCTGCAAGGTGATTACAAAAGGAGAAATAATATAAAAAAAATAGTTTTTAAGTCAATTCCTACTTAGATCAATAACGAAAAATTTTATTTTAGCTACTTTTTATTAAATAGTTACAGTTAATATAAATATGTATATACATAGGACAGAATCAGAACATTAAGTGGTAATTAGTTTTTTTAATTATCATTAAAGTATCGTATTGTCCTTTAATTTCAGTCCAACTGAATGCTTTAACACGTGAGAAAAAACCTTTTCAAGTTTTGACACAAGTCGCCAAAAGGGTCGCTAAGTCGCCAACGTGGCTGTATTTGTAATTCTTTAAATAATTAGTTTTAATCCATTAATTTTATTAATTATAGTTAAATTATTGTATTGTCATCCAAAATGATCCTGTATATAAAATTTCAGCTCAATTCAGCGCTTTAAAATGTATTTTATGAACGATTGAAAATTCCACCAAGATAAATAAATAAATATACAAATATATAAATAAATATATAGACAGAGTGCGAGCTAATAGTAGGAATTGAAAAAAGGAAGCTAGTAATAAAAATGTAATAACATTCTTTTTTTTTTCTTTTTTTATGCTTCAAATTTTTCTCATACGTATATATTCCTTTTCTACATTAAATATTTCTTCGACAAAAATAATTTTCAACGAAAAAATTCTCACAATATCTTCATGATAAAGAAATTTCTTCAAGGTTTGCTTAGTAAGATGCATAAATTGAAGGAAATTAGAAATGCATCAACATATAAGCTGAATCATCAGAGCGGCAGACAAAGTGGTCATTCAACAGCGAAGGATAATAATATTTTGGGGATATGTAGAGGAATTAATCATTTTTCGCATCCATATTTATTTAATACATATTATAAAGTAGAGTTTCAGAGATTCTCAGGGAATTTTAAAATAAATAACAGCACTTTTAATAGAAAACAGAAATTCCAATTCAGTGCTTCAGAGTTCTTCTGGACTAAATTGAATGTAAGGAAATACAAATGATGTGCCACAAAATGAAGAGAAAAAATAATAATCCCAATAACAAAAAAAGTTGAAAATAATTTAACCCATCAAATGTTAGATATCAGGACCTGGAATTTGATGACAAAAATCCATTATTTTAAAAACTTTTCTTTTTCTGTCATTTTCAAAAAAAAAATGCGGTCCGTTATTTGTCTACCCCTGTTCATGTTTATACGAAATTGTATTATATTACAGAAATTTTCAGGGCTCTTACATAATTACGGTTTGCTTTTTCAATTCCTACTATTAGTTCCCTCTCTCCCTATCTCTCTTCTCTATATATATATATATATATATATATATATATATATATATATATCTTGTTCAAATTTTCAATCGTTTTAAAATACTTTCTATTCATCAATTCAAGTTCAAATACACTGAAGCGCCACTGAATTACGGATAGCAAGGCATATGCAAATTGTGTAGTGCTGCGCATCATTTAAGTGCAAGCGAGAACGCTGTGGTAACTGCATATATAGCGCGTACTGTGGTTGTTCTGAATTAGAATTGTAAGTATGGGTAAACTGCCAGATTCAGACGCCTTCAATCGCGGTCAAATTGTAGGTGCGCGACGCATGGCTATTGAATTTCCGAAATCATCAGGCAGCTAGGATTTTCATGGTCGACAGTGCCAAGATTATACCAAGAATACATGAACGGTGGACAGAAAACTAGCGATCGGCCAAACTGCAAAGGACAATTAGCCTTGAAAGTGCATGGTGAGAGAAGGCTCAAGCGTATTGCACGTAGCCAGCGAAGCCAAACATTTGCTCAAATTACCACTCAGTTGAATGACAGTACCAGTCGTACAGTCAGTAAAGGGACTGTGCAACGCTTGCTTCATCGTATGGGTTTCATGGGTTTTAGTAGTCGTCGACCTATGAGAGCACCATTGCTTAATACTCGCCATCGGGCTGCAAGTCTTGCCTGGGCAAGAGAGCACAGAGACTGGAGTCTGGAGGACTGAAAACGAGTAGCATGGAGTGATGAGTCTCGATTCCGACTGCTTAACGCCGACGGGAGGCTGAGAATATAGCGTCAATTTCATGAAGTCATGGATCCTGCATGCCAGGTTAAAATTGTACAAGGGCATGGTGGCTCAATCATGATCTGGGGTGCTTTTTCGTGGCACTGTTTGGAATTTTTGGTGCGTTTACCAAGCTCCCTCAGTGCAATTCGGTGCGCAGAGTTGCTGGGTGATCACCTACATCCGTTTATGCTGTTCTGTTATACACACGGTAATGGAATTTTCCAGCAAGACAACTGTACCTCTCCAAGTCCCGGTTGGCTACTAGCTGGTTGGGTGAGCATTCCTCTGACTTTTCTGTGATAAATTGACCACCTAGAAGCCCAGACTTAAACCCTATTGAGTATCATTGGGATGTTTTGGAATAAGGCGTGAAACGCCATCACACAGCACCAACAAACCTTACTGGATTATAGATAGTTTTAACCAATATTTGGCAAGTCATTTCCGTGAAACGATTCCAGAAACTTGTTGAGTCTATGCCTCGTCGTGTAGCAGCCGTTATCAAGGCCTGAGGAAGCCCAACTCGTTACTAGGTAGGTATCCCTAATTCAATGGCACTTCAGAGTACATTTTTTAGAATTGTTGCAGATGACACTTGATGTTAATACAGTTTTTTTCAAATATTAATTCATTAATTAAATTTAAAAAAATTAATAAATAGTAAACAAAAATAATAGTCAAATAGCATATAAAGAAAGGAAAATCATTCGTTGCGTCCCTGTAGTGCAATGGATAACGCGTTGGACTTCTAATCCAAAGATCGGGGGTTCGAATCCCACCTGGGATAGCCTAATTCTGAGAATGTGATTTCCTTTTTACTGTGTACTATTTTATTAGAATAATTAAATTTAATTAATGAATAAATAGTAACAAACAAAAAAAGCCCGACACCATATATAAAAAAGAAAATGGAAAATTGAAAGGAAAGTCGTTTTATTTTGTCTCTAAATATTATGATTCTGTCATATGTATATACATATTTATATTAATTGTAACTATTTAATAAAAAGTAATTAAAATAAGTTTTTTCTTTGTTGACCTAAGTAGGAATTGACATACAAAAAATATTTTATATTACTTGTTTTTCTTTTATCTCGATTTTTTAAAAGAATTTTTGAAGAGATTACTCAACATCAAAAAGTAACGACAATAGTTTTTATATTACACTGCTCATAAATACCGACAAACGTTAAGGAGCATTTCCTTTGAAAGAGGCTCTATTCCTTTATAAAGGAGAAGAGGAAAAAAGAAAAACAAGAAGGATCTGGGTTCAATGACAAATATCAAGTCGTTACTACAGAGACTTAATATGACCCCTGTAGAGCTTACGGCCTTAACACTGCCTTTAGAAACGCCGCCTTGCTGTTACGTAGGTTTTTGGAGAGACAATCCGACGATGAACGTCATTTCCATGACTTACACCCACAGCAACAAAAAAAAAGTATAATTTTTTTAAATAAAATACAGTTTTTCTACTTTTGGATTCAAACGAAAAATCATTTAACGCTCTAGCACGTAAGAATAGAAATGGAAAAATCTATGTTAATAAAATATTCAAATATATATATACTGTAAAATCCGGCATATAACGCTCACTTTTAACTTAAACAATAAAATCGAAATTTACGGGTGAGCGTTATACGCCGGTTATAAAAATGAGAACTTTAAAAAAGTAAAAAAAAGGTGAGAATAGAAAAAAATTAGACTTTCACATATATAAAAATACTGTTTCTTTGAAAGAAATAACATTCCTTGTGAACTTAAGGCTTGTAGTTCTAGAAGTACACTATTTTTTATATACTCTAAACTTTGGAATAATACCTCGAATAAATTACTTACACCGTTTGGGTCCCAAGCAGAGCGATCGCGCAGTTGAGATTTTATGTTGAGAAAACCCAGTACATTTGAACATTATGGACATATTAACTGATGGTGCGTTACCAATTGTAGAAGTCGCGCGCTCAGATTTCTAAAGCAAGCACATTACACAGCTCTTTTTAAAGTAAATAGTACATTTTACAATAGGTAAAACAATGCTATAGCTCCGAATGGGATTTATCGGTGTAAAATGCAAAAAACTCTATCGCGCCGTTTGGTATTTCTCGACATAAAATAAAACATGCGCTGTCGCGCTACTTAGGTCTTTTCGTACTCATTCTGAGAAAGCGTGGTTGCGCAGTTTGGGATTCTTCGACAGTGTTTTTTCAATACTCCCTGGGACTCAAACGGTTAAAATATAAGAGCATGGCACGCGTACATTTCAGGTTTCTTCGTAAAAAAAAGGGGATACGTGAATGCACCTAAAAACTAAAAATTGCAGCTTGAAAGTATAGATACACGTTATACTACACTAAAATTTATAGTATACATTTCATCTTGATTAACACTCAGATTATTGCTAAGCAACAAATCATTATCACAAATCATTTCATTTCTGTTGTACAAAAAAACCCAAGAAATTTGCGGAGTACAATTAAAATTACTAGCATACGAAGTTAATATTCTTAGTTATGTATAATAGATCAAAAGAATGATGGTATGATAGTATATTATTAAATAACTTGAAAATCTGGAGGAGTTTAAATTCTTAGATTCAGAAATCAAAATCATGATGTGACATAGCCATCTGTCGATAGTTATGTCTTGGGGGTTCCGCGTAAGTTAGAGGTGTGGGATTATCGGAAGGATGAGACATTCTATAATTCTTAATACAACTTTTATTAAGAATTTAACTTAAATTACTTATATAACGAACAAATTTATATTAAGTGAGAATAAACCAAAGTATGCCGATTATTTAAGTCAGATCGCACAACTAGATCACTTATCAAAATATAGTTAATTATCTACCTAATCTCGCTTTCTATATTATACAAGCTTTCGGAATATAATCTTCCTACCTTGGTTGAAGACTCGACGATTCTGATACTTGCAGGTAGACTTATGTGCTTGCGTGCAACCCTTCCTCTTTGTAATTATTAACGAGGGTGGGCGTCTCCTTGATTGAGTAGGCCGTCTAAACACTAGTTCCGAACTGCTCCACACTAAGCTTTCTCTAAGATTGCCATTCTTTCTCACTAAACTTTCAATCCTTTTAAAGGATATCTTATTTGCATTGTTGCTTCGTTTTTCCTCTTGGAATTGGGTTGGAAAAGTTTTGCCATTAATCGTGGCCGTCAAAGAACGTAGAAGTTATGTTAGAAGAAGAACGCGAGAGATGTCACAATGAGACTCATTATCAGAAAAAGTCAAAAGACCACTATATAGTGGTCTTGCCCTAATTATAAAAATCCATTACAAAATAACCTTTTTAATATAATAATGTAACTTTCATGTCATTGAATAAGACAGTTTTAGAAACGGTTTTGTGTGTGTGCGTGTGCAGCCTATTGCACGGGGAATGCTTCTTCGAGAGTGAATCGAAAGAACATTGGTAAGAAGGACATTTTTTACCAAAATGGCCACGATTCAAGAGAAATCCAATGTGATTTGGTTTCACGAACGAAATCACACATTAATGTTTAGCGTAAATTTCGACGTTGTTGTGGAAAGCAAACCTCCTGATGCAAAATCGGTAAAGCAACGGTAGGAAATGTCGCAAACAAGTTTGGTAAAAATTCTTAATAAAATGCTTTGGTTGCATGCTTATAAAGTGCAAGGCAAGTTAAAGAGCACTCTGTGAGAACTGAAATATTGCGTAAACCAGTGATTCTCAACCTTTTTTGTTGGTGTTTTGCTTGTGGTACACTTTTAATAATTTCAAAAAATTTGGCGGCACACTAACAATGAAACAAGTTTAAAAGAATTTTACTTATCTGTACTACATTCAAAGTTGTTCATATACAGATGTATCTGTAATCCCAAGAGGATTACGAACCCAGTCATTTTTTTATATCCATCTATCCACGAAAGGATAAGTTAAATGTACCACGAATACTCTTAGTTTATTTTTATAAAACGACCGAATGATTCGCTTCCTGATTTTATTATTTTTTTCCCTTAAGAGTATAATTAAAAATTTTTAAAAAAATTAAGTGGCACACAAAATAACCGCGGCACATAATGGTTGAAAATCACTAAATTAGACATTCTCCGAGTTACCAAGGGAGCACACGTTGAAATTTACTGAGGTAAATGGTCTTACAAAAAGATTCATCATAATACTTACAAAAAAAAACGAAAAAAAAATACATCTTATAATAAAAGCTTGAGTACAATGAATATTTATTTTTAGTGCAAGATTTTGGGTTAACTCACTCTCTATATAGCTTTGTACCTATACAATGAGTTCCGCAGTTTCCCCAGAATAAAGCTTATGAAGACAAGACATGACTTAATATGCTTAGATGTTATTCAATTCCTACTATTAGCTAGCACTCTCTATTTGTTTATCTTGGTGGAATTTTCAATCGTTAATACAATACATTTTAAAGCGCTCAATTGAGCTGAACCTTTATATAAATGATTATTTTCGATGTCAATACAATAATTTAATTATTATTAATAAAAATTAATTGATTAAAACTAATTATTTAAGGAATTACAAATACAGCCACGTTAGCATCATTTTTGGCGACGTGTCAAAACTTGAAAAGGTTTTTTTTCTCACATTTTAAAGCATTCTTTTGAACTGAAATTTTATATACACGATTGTTTTGGATGACAATGCGAATCTTTAATGAAAATTAATGACCACTTAATGTTGTGATTCTGTCAAATGTATATACATATTTATATTAATTGTAACTATTTAATAAAAAGTAGCTAAAATAAAAATTTTCTTTTATATTACTTGTTTTTAAAAATTATTTAAATTAAATATAAAAGTTTGATTCTCTGATGAGTGAGCGCGTGAATATTAACTTCGCACTATTCAGCTACCCGAGGGCTTTTGGCGACAGACCTCGTAATCACAAGAACAAAAAAAAAAACTATAATTATAATTATACAAATTAGTCCGAAATCAAACATCTACAGCAAGTATTTTGAACATAATAAAATAACGGTATATTCAAGAAAAATGTATGGGCGGATGCGTGAAAAACTGAAATTAACAATAAAATGATTTGTTTTATCTCACTGTCTGATATTTAATTTAATGAATCTTTTTTTATAACAATGCAACCACTTTTTTTCACGATAGCGTAGGTAATTCGTATCTTTAATAATATTATCAAAATTATATAACTTCTTTTATATAGAATGTTCTATTGCATCTTAAAGTAAAGAAATATTCGAGGAAAAAAAAACGAATAATTTGCCGGAAATTATTCAATGAACAACTAGACAAGCATGAGAATGTTTGAGAATAATAAATGTGGTGCAAAAACAACCGAGCTTGCTAAGAGAACGGAGGCGTCCCTTTGAATGCTTCATGTAACATGATTCACAGCAGCTAAGTGTCATTTCCTAAATTGAGAGATGTGTGAGACGGAAAGCATTAGATGTTCCATACAATGATAAAAAGAACGGAAAAAAGACTATGTTGCAATCACATTGAAAGATAGCGAAAATAAATCTTTACATTCCATATAAGACTTGCTACATATTATGCAAACAGAAAACTAAATGCTGCGATGAAGAATTCATATAAGTTCTGTTTCTGACTTTACTTTTTTATTATTTACTCTGACTTTACTTTTTTATTATTTACTCAAGAAAATTTTGGCAAAGAATATTTTAATGTCAAGAAACTACCAGAGAGTTTGATTATTATTTTTCATTTATTTATTTAGCTATCTAATTAGGCTGCCTTGAACAGACTTGTGCATTTTTTTGAAATTATGTCACTATACACAGAGAAATTCCATTACTTATGTAGGTTACAATTGCAATTGCACAAAAACAACGCGAAAACAGAATCGTGAATGAAATGTAATGCATAATGTTACCTTTATTTGTATAGACACCCAGATGTTTTTCATTGAAATTCAAATTATAACACTTTAACTATCGCAGTAAGCTCATGCTATTACAAAATAATTTTAACTGAAGAATATCTGATTTAAAGTATGCAAGGTGGGAAGTATCTGAATTAAAGGTAACTCAAAGGATTTTTCAATGAATACGCATAAAGGGGAGGGGGGGAGGGGGTACCATTAATCAATTTCGATGTTATTCCGTTTTGAGTACTTTTACAAACTGAAGTATGCATCAAACACAACTGTAAATATACACTGAGTGGCCAAATTATTATGGCCGTTCTTTCCATACAATACTGGACCACCTTTTTAGCCCTGAATACTGCATGCATTGTTCTTGGCATTTGGGGAGTAAAGTTACACGCGTCCGCGGCATTCATCAAGCGACACGTGTTCCCTAGTTGGTGCTAAATGTGTAACAGTGATCGCCGTCTAGCTCCTGTAAAAGTTGTCTTCTTCATAGACTGAGAAGCTGCAATTTTAGCTTTAAGCAGTAATACACCAACTGACTGCATTAAAAAATTCAGTGCCGAACTAAAATTGCGGAGCTCATCTCATATGGCTGAACTGCGGCCTTACAGTGGGTCCCAAGTCATGTTGGGATCCCCGGTAATGTGAAACAGCCGACCAAAAAGCCAAGCAGGGAGCCGAGTCGATTCAACCGGAAATTCCTTTGATCCTCAGAAAAGCAAAGAGCATCATCTCCACATACATTGACAAATAGACTGCCATGACCCAAAAAACGAAGAGTTTTGGAAAACCATGGGAAACTCTGGCCACTGTGGGCCCAATCCCGAGGCCCCTGGAGAGAGCCGAGGTTGTTGCCCGCTTTCGCCTAACTACTGGACATGACTTTTTGGGAGTATACCTCCACTGGCTTGGCGTGACTGTTAACGAGGCCTGCCCACTCTGCGACCATGCCGGAATGGATGGCGACCACCTGCTCCAATGCACTGGGACTCGATTAATACCCGGTTGATGACATCGTCTGTCGGTACTGGGAGGCTCGGCGTCAAATTGTCAAGAAGCCAAGCACGGGCGTTGGATAAATAAATAAATGTTCTTGGCATGAACTCTATGAGTAATTGATAGGAGGTATGAGAAATTTGAGACCTATCTGATGAACTGTAGCATCCAATGCCTTCAGATTGAAAGGTACAGGATCCAGCTCCCAAATGCCCAGTTCGATCTCATTTTCCAGATTCCGAATTGTATTGAGATATGGTGATTGTGCAGGCCAACTACACAAGTTAAAGTTTCTGTTGGGGTCTTTGAATCATCTGGGGACAGTGCCAGCTGTATAACAAAGAGCATTGTCCTGCTGAATGTATCCATCTCGGGCAGGGTACTTTATTAGTATAAACGGATGTACTTGGCCAACACTTAAATACCCTTGGGCATTCAGACGTTCTTGCACACGAATCAAAGGACACGAAAATCAATGTCAAGAAAATCAAAGGTCAATGAAATCAATGTCAAGAAAAAATACACCTTAAACTATAACATTGCCATCACCAGCTTGAAAAGTAACGGCAATGCAGATGGAATTCGTACTTTCACATTGTTTTCTCCATAATCACACCCTACCATTTGCATGGTGTACTGGAAAACGTGATTCATTGGAGTACATGATCCTAGGCCAGTCATCTAAAGTCTAATATTTGTGCTCTTTTGCGAATTGGAAACGTTTGCTCTTGTTTAAGGCAAACAGTAGAGGCTTAAGAATAGATCATCGGTTACCATAGACAATACAGTGTAATATGCGACAAACAGTTCGTTTAGAGACATTCGCAGCTGTTTCTTGATTATTCCCCGCAATTTGAAGTGCGGCAGCTCTTCTGTCGGACTGGACAACCTTCGTAATTCTAAGTGCAGCCGTTTTGCTGATACTGGTTCCAACGCTTCGAGCAGCTTCAATCATTCTGCTTTCAAATACTACTAAAATACGCCCCTATTTCTAAACAAGCAACACAGTGCAATTGTTGCTTCACTATCACTGCGTTTCGTATTATAGTTACCTTGCCCTGTAGTGGTAACTATGTGAAGTTATAGCTGATCTCAATAAAAATGTCTAATGGTCATAATAATTTGGCCATTCAGTGTACATTTTGATCATAGTTTAATGATATCGTCGGATAAGTGAGTGCTTCTTTGCATCGCACTATAAAGCAACATGAGGGTTATTGACGACGGACCTCGCAATTCTGAACCTCGAGTCACGTGATGAGGACGACACCTGAGCTGGTATGCCCTGTCTTAACAACCACACCAACAGGAGGACATTGAGCATCGACAGATTCAACGTGCACAGGCCCCCTCTACACGGTAGATTTTCAGCAGCACCAGGACTCGAATCCATGATACTCCAGTCATGAATTCGTGACCAAGACTACCAGGCTATCGTGGCCACACGGTATTGTCGGATCAAGAGATATACATGTAGAACTTTAAATGTAATCAAATAAAATACTTCTAATGCGTCTAAATTTTAACTAGATTCCATCCAATAAATTATATATATATATATTTAAAGATACTTAAAATTGCAAATTATGAAATTAGAATCAAGTACATACTATAACTTTAAAATGTTAAAATTCACTACTAAATGAATACACACAATTCTCTCTTTGTTGGTAAAATGCTGCCAACAAAATACTTCTTTTCAAACCGGTATTTATTGGCCGCGTAAAGTACACCCCCGCAACCCCTGCATCGCGAAGGGGTTCAGGATTCTAGGAGGCCCAAAGCCTGATGTTATAGTTTGGCAATACTTTGTAAAGATCCGGCTTGGGTCCCAATATCTGACTTTGGAGAGGGCCCTTAATATATTCTGCGTTACGCCACTGCCTTATTGTATGAATTTATTTACCTCCAAATTATTGTTCCAAACAATTTTATGAAATCAGGTAACTTCACTTTTTGTTGGGAGAATAAAAACCAAATAAAATTACCTTAAGGAAAAATAATAGAACTTTTATTTCCTGCAAAATAAGTAGGTACTCATTCGGAAGATCACATGAGGTTTGAAGGCCACAGGTTCCTTAACCTAGCCATTGAAAAGTAAAAGAAAACGAATGTATATGAATTAAAGAATTCACTCCGGTAACATATTTCATTATTGTCAAAGTTTTCACCGCAACATTCAGTCAAGCGACACTATTTCGGGCAGCGACCTGTAATTTACAATGGTTTGATCTTCCAGAAAGTTTATGGAACCATCAATAAGGTTCGCAGTTTCATTCCAAGCAATATATACTTTGAAAATATCCATTACTAATGATTTCATATATAAAAATTATTTATTTTTCACGATACATTTGTTATAATCTTAAGGTGATGACTACGTTCGGAATCCAGATTTTGAAAAAAGCGTATAAATGTATAATTCTTTTTTTTATATTTAGTGTCAATTGATTTAAAATTTTGCTTAAAATTCCACGGATACAGCTAGGTAAACTCAGTGAAACCCGCATAAGTCGAATTCGCGTAAGTCGAGATATAATTTCACATATAAATACAAATAAATTATTTTTAGTTAGGAGCGGAGACGAAAGGTAATAATAATTTAGAACAAAAAAAGTTTAATAAAATCTTAGATAACACAAATATACAATCGCAAACTGAAATTATTTTGATGTAGAAGGTTTCATAAAATCTAACAAGTACTCTGCCAGCTCAAAAAAATTTTTTTTTTTCCCTTCCACCCGCAAAAATTCCTCGTAGCATGCTAATAATTTTATTATTCCTTGTTTTGTTGAAAAAAACATTTCTTGAAATGTACAAAAATTTGTTTTCAAAAACTGAGGTTTTCTGCCAAATTACCAACCGTCAATCGATCTTCTCATTAAATTGGGTATAAAGACTCAAATTCTTCCCTTTTCCCTGCTCATGCATTTCTATGAGTCATCAATCCCACTCCTGATTGTGTGGGGAATCCAGGGGTTCTTGAACGTCTCACTATCCACTTCTAAATTTATCAGGCCCGGGACTGATTTCTTTCATGGGGGCGGGGGGGGGTTGAGTTGAGTTGAGTTTAGTTTTTTGGCGCAAAAAGCCGTTTTGGGTATAACGCCAAACATCCATAGGGCTGTGGTCTGGCGGGAAAAAAAAAATTTGGGTGACAAGATGGAGGGGGAAAAAAGAGGGTACTGGGGTCCCGGGGGCTGAACCCCTTTTACCAAAGATAGTAAAAACCCCTTGGGAAAAAGGAAAAAAAACCCAGGGTCCCCGATTTGACACCCCCCACCTAAAGAAAGGGGAGGCCCCCTTTAGGGGGCGGGGAGTGGGGAAAGAAAAGACAAAATTTGAAAATCGAACTCAGAATTCCCAAAATGGGGCGCAGAAGTCAGGATTTCTATATTATTAAAAAAATTTTAAATTAAATTTTTCGGGGAAAAAAAAAAATAAAATTTTTAAAAATTTTTCTTTTTAGGGAAAACCCCCTTTTTTTAAAAAATGTTTTCTATATAAAACTGAGATTTCGCCCGAGCCTGGTCAGGATTTTTAAATATGAAAAAGGGGTTTATTCATTTTTTTTAATACATTAGGTAGAGATATAACAAAAAACCCCTTTTTTTTATTAAAATTGATCGCAACTCCAAAAATAAAGTGAATTTTTCAAAACTTTTTAGAGATTAATTTAGAACTAAATTAAGACTCTTCATCAGGTTTTTTGATAGTTAAAAATACAATTTCCATGTTGTTGTTTTTTCCCCCCAAATAAAGTTAAACCTTAAAGTCACAATATTCTAGTTTGTAGCATATAAAATACAAAATTTTGCACAAACAAAAAACACCCTAATACTGAATTTATATCCCTTAACTGTACTCGACACTCGTCGGTAGATGCCACATGAATACAGATTTGGAAGCTAAAGTTGATGTAAGTAACATATTTAAGCTAAGGTAAAAAGAATTTGTAGAAATTTCCAAAAACACGGAATAAAAGTGTCAAAAACGGGTTTTTGCGGGGGATTCGGGCCTTTTATTATGTTTTTGGAAAACCCCCCCAATTAATTTTTTTTAAAGGTTTTTTCCCAAACATAAAGTTAAAAGGGGCTTTTTTAATTTTTTTAAACAAAAAAAAATTTTACCTCATTCAAAACCCCGAAGAACTTATTTTTTTAAAACGTTTTTTTTAAAAGAAATTTTTTAAAAGAAAATTTTTCTTGTTTTTTACTTTTAATTTAAAAATTTTTCACGAAATTTTTGGGGAAATTTTTTTAAAAAAATAATAAAAGGGACGGGAAGATTTTTCAAATAAAATAGAAAATTTTTTAAAAAGACTGCTTCATTTTAAATAATATTTGAAGGAGGAAAACGAAAGATTAAATTTTTAAAAAAACTTAGCAAATTTTTTTGCCTTTAAATCCCAGAGACATAAAAAAAAAAGATAATTTTATTTAAAAAACAAGCAGCAGCAACCTTTTCCAATTCCTACTATTAGTTCAGTCTCTATATATTTATTTATTTATCTTAGTGGAATTTTCAATCGTTAATAAAATACATTTTAAAAGGCCCATTGAGCTGTTTTTATGTACATGATTTTTTTGGATGAAATACAATAATTTTCATAATTAATAAAATTAATTGTTTAAAAACTAATTATTTAAATAATTACAAATACAGTCACGTTGGCATCATTATTGGCGACGTATCAAAACTTGAAAAGGTTTTTTTCTCCGTTTTTTGAGCATTCAGTTGAATCGAAATTTTATAGACACGATTGTTTTGGATGACAATACGATACTTTAATGATAATTAATAAAAATGAATTACCACTTAACGTTGTGATTCTGTCCTATGTATAAAAATATTTATAATAATTGTAACTATTTAATAAAAGTAGCAAAAGTAAAATTTTTCTTTGTTAATCTAAGTGGGAATTGACTTAATTTTTTTTTATATTACTTGTTTACAGGCATTTTTCAACTCCTGTTATTAGCTTACACTCTCTATATATTTATTTACCTTAGTGGAATTTTTAATCGTTAATAAAATGCATTTTAAAGCGCTCAATTGTGCTGACATTATATATACATGATTATTTTGGATGACAATACAAAAATTTAATTATAATTAAAAAAAATTAATTAATTAAAACTATTTATTTAAAAATTACAAATCCCAACGTTCATCATTTTTGGCGACGGGGACCCTTTGACTTTTGGCCAAAATTTGAAAAGGTTTCTTTCTCACTTTTTAAAGCATTCAGTTGAACTGAATTTTACATACACGATTGTTTTGGATGACAATAGATACTTTCGAAAATTTAAATGTTAATTCCCACTTAATGTTATGATTCTGTCAATGTATATACATATTTATATTAATTGTAATTTTTTAAATTTTAAATTTTTTTTAATTAATTTAAAAAAAGTGCTAAAAAAAAATTTTTCTTTGGATCTGTGGTGAAAAAAATTTTTTTCTTACCTTTTTTTTTTTAAACCAGGGCGTCTGGTGGGACATTCCCAGGTTTACGAAATCTTTGATTCTGGGAAAACTGTTAACAATGACCATGTCAGTATCCTCCTATATGGCAGTCTTTATGGAACTAAAATGTATTTGTCACATATATCTCTCTTTTTGGGGTAAAACGTTTTTACAGTTTTAAAGGTGCTTGGGAAATATTAAAACCCCCTTTTTTTCCCAAAATAGTTTCTATAAACAGGCTACATTTTCCCAATGTGAACGACTTAGTGGTTTTGATTGCCATATTGTACGACTCATTATGGTTTAAAAAAGTAAAATGAAAGAATCAAAAGGAAAGGGGGATCATCTGCGATCTCTTTTGGGATGGGAAAAAGGGAGAAAAGGAAAAACCTGATGAAATAATGGATATTAATCATGGTAGCAAAGGTAAATTTTAGAAAAGCGATGAACATGAAACGTTTGAGTCGAAAGGAAGATTTTCAAATGCTACCTAAAGAACTCCATCAAAAAAGATGTAAAGTCACAAGTATACCACAAAACACATTGCGCCCTGTCAAGAAGACACAAGCACAAGAAAAAGTTCAACATGCTATTTGTCGATCATCTAAGGACAGTAAAACTACAAGAACTTGGAACAAAATATGATAATTTTTCCTGCAAATATCATTTCAAAAATAAAAAAGTATCTGTAATTTGAGTCCATTATCAAAGTCACGCATATTTGAAACACATCAGTTCAGTTTGATTGGATTTTTTTTTTCTCAAATTATTAAGGAAAATTTTTTAAGTCCTTAAAAGTAGGCAAGTGTATACTTTATCTTAGTTAAAGAATCCACTGGTAATACGATTTTTATCTTGTACAATAAAAATAATTATAAAAAAAGGATTGGGGGGGTAATTAAGTACTAAGGTAGATCACTAATTAAGTACTAAGAATGCGCCTTTTTCCGGGTTAAGGACTATAGCCTGTAGCAAGCCAAGACTGTAAATGCGTTTTGGAGACATTAATTAAAGAGTAAAGTTTAAATGAATAAATTTTATCTGCTTCACTGAATTAATTTATAATCGATTATGTTACATTAATTATCGATTATACATGCTTTACATAAAAATGGTTTCTCAATGATTGACTAATGTTAGAAAAATCATATACTTAGCAACATCCATTCTATGTTAGTCGTTGTGTTAATATTTCATTAAGCGATCAACTCTCCTGATCTAAATTGAAACACAGCATCTGCGAACTAAAAAAAATAAAGGAGACGGAGAGAAAAAAAAATGTTGTACGTCATTTATTTCTGTTTTAAATATTTGAAACAAGATTCCAGACAAAACATTTAGATGCATTTCTTTTTTAGAAACGTGAATGTCACTTTATTTTCAGCTAAAAAAAACGAGAAAAATTCGTAAAATAATGTAAGATTTCGGCTGATTTTTACCGGTACATCTAATTTTTCGTTAAAAAATAATATGAATCTTGCAATGAAAGAATCAAATTTTTCTCAGATGTAGTCAGCATATATTTATTATTGTCTTTGAGTTTTCAATTCTCAATGCCCACGCACAGTGGTGTACACAAAGGTGGAGTTTGAAGGTCCCTTCCCCCATAGTTAAACATTTTTTAAGTAAAAAAATTCAGAAATTTCTAAGAAAAAAATTTTTTTTTAAAAAATATTCAGGACACCCCAACTTTGGGTTTTTCCTTTCCCGAAATAAAAGTTCCGCTAAACAATGAGCGACTATTTTAAAGTATTTCGCTCAATTCGAAAATATTTTTTTAAAAAAAAAATGTTTTTTTAAAATTCGACTTTCCCTACCCTCATTCATTTTCCCTTTCTTTTTGTCTTTCATCATCCATTGCTGAATTATGCTTTCTGATTCAATAATGTTATTTTGATTTCTCATCAGTTAAGTGAGAAATTGATATTAAATGTGGCAATAATTTTTGTAAATTAATGGCCTCATGCCTTACTTCAAGGGATATTAAAAAATGTTTCTCTTTTCAACTTACTATATATATATATATAGTGAGATACCAGTTATGTCCAAAAGATATCGAACGATAGAAAAATACGTTTAACGCGAAAATAACTTAAGACGAATATCGGTTAACACGAAATAATACAACGGTCCCGACAAACTACTATGTACTTTCATGCATTTTTCTCAAATAACAACGAAACGAAAATCGCAAACACGAAAAGATTTCCCAGCTGGGAATGAACAAAATACGGAAAACCCCCTCCGGATTGGACTGTCCTATTGTGTTATCGGAAGAATTCATTGCAGTAGATGATGATAATGTGTGTTATGTCCCAATTATAGCAGACAAAGACATTTTGGAGTTTGTTCAAAGCTCAAAAAATATCATTGATGCAGATTCCGACGTTGAAAATGAAATGAGTAATGCAGATCTATTCCCACATCATTCGAAATGAGGAATAACATGAAAAATATGTGCAGTTATTTAGACGCACATTCCATTGGTGAAATGAATAACAAAACGGACGATTATCAAAAATTTGTTGACAATTTGATACTAAAAAAGGTAATGCAAAGAAAAATACCAGATTATTTTTCAAAAACTGAATAAATGTTTTGTGATTTTTTTTTTTCATCGATTTTTATTTAATACATGCATATACAAGTATCTATGTAATTAAAATGTACTCTAATATACTTAATTTTGTTGATAAATGTTTTATTTTTTTTTCGCAACATCCTTTAACATGAATTTTTTAACATGAAAAAAATTTCAGTCCTTCAGTTTCATGTTAAGCGATTTTTGCTGTATAACATTTCATATGTAAACAACTAAAGCTAGCTAGGTTTGGTTAGGAATACACATACAAGCGATCCTGATACGCATGCGTGAAATTTTTCTGCTGACGATGCCAGATGGCGGCGAATGAAGAGAGTGTAACCGATGAAACTTGATGTGAATGTGGTTACAAAATTTTGAATTAAGCTTAATGTGTGATTCCCAAAGATCAGAAAATCACGATAAAAGGGACCTACAGATGAAGAATCTGTCCAATAACAAATTTTGTTTCATGCCGGCATTCCTTTTGCTCTACACAAGATGGTAACTCATAAACTATGGTAAAAGTCGCATTAACAAAAATAGCATTTATTGTTCACAAATCTAATTATTATGTCTTGATAGACTTGGCTCAGGGAATTAATACCGATACCCCGGGGAATATAATGTCTTAGAATTTGCTAAAAATGTTGTGACACCATAGTTGTGTAATCGCATCACAATTTTCAAAAGATCGAACACAAGCACTTATAAATAAGGCAATTCAGGTGTGGTGTTCTATTTACAGAAGCGAAAGTTCCTATGTGATGCAACACCAATTGGTTGCTCTTTTCCATTTGATGCGATACGTGCATAAAGCATTTGCTAGATGCTCTGAAACAGTGATCCTCAAACTGTGTTCCAAGGAACCCTGAGGTTCCACAAGGCACACTCAAGGGTTCTACAAGTGACAATAAAAAAAAATCGAAAAGAAAATTATAAACTTGAACGCAAAATGGATTCTCAGCCTCTATGATGTCTGCATAAACACAAGAATCTAACTAACCCCGGTCATTAGAATCGAAAATTTTATTTATACATATTTTTTGTAATACTCTTTTTAACTTTCATTATAATATAATAAAAAAATATTAAAACTTTTTTTCGAGTGTGAAAATTCTCTATTGTTTACCATCTCGGGTTCCTGAAAACAATTTTATACTCGTTAGTACTAAGTTTTGCAAAACTAAATAGTTTTTTCAATAAAAAATGCCCTTTCTTTCGTTAGTCGAAAAAAAAATATCTATAATGAAGGCGAGGGAACACCTTACTGACATATCAACAGAATCGCATTAAACCCAAATTTAAGCAAGAACTGCTTCTAAATTTTAGGTTGCAAATTCATGCCAGATACGCATAATTTCTCACACATCTATAAACATTTTAATGCTATTTAGAATAATGTATTTAAGTGAAAAAAAATTCCTCAAAGCGAGGGACTACGAAAACAAAATATAAAAACAAATTAAACGCTGAATATGAAATGAGACTGCAGGTATTTTCAATAGACTAGACTTAGGCAGTTTGTGTAAAAAAAATACAAGCACACATCCCACTTATTAAATCCAATGCATGGGTAGGTGACACAAATCAATGGTTGGTGATTCATAGGTATGTGACATATAACACATCGATCCCAAATTAATATTATTAATGAATGAAAATTATATTAATTTTCTAACAAATACAATACTTTTTAAATTGTCTCTGTATAAAGTACAGATAACATGTTGATCTACATTAAATATTATTTTAAAGTATATTTTTCTAAGTGTGTATGTGAAATGGGGGTTCACCGAAAACACCTTATAGTCCTAAGGGTTCCGTGAGCTGAAACAATTTGAAAACCATTGCTCTAAAATATGAACACATAAAGATGGGTATATATTTAATAGCTGAAAACCGTTTATCGAAATTATTTTCAAGACGAATGCTCTCAGCGACCCATGGTAAAGGAACGAACAAATCACGAACTGCCACAAATTCGAGCTGGAGGGTAACGAGCAGAAAAGTAACCCATGAAATACACAATATGCCTCTCATTGTGTTTATTATGTTTGTCAAAAAAAAAAACCCAGCAGGATATGGTTCGCCAAGGGTGGTTCGTGAGTTGTACGTTTGGGATTTAAAATTGCGTATACATTAACGATTCGAAAGATCGTGAACGTCTCCTTTAAGAATGTGGCGTATACTTCGTAAACATCTTCAATTTTTACTACAAAGATTGTAAAATGGAATAATACTCTTCCCATGGGACAAACATCTATTCGTTATCAAATTAAAGAAAAAATATTAAATTTACTCGGTATCTTCGTTTTGCTATATACATATACAGGTTTCAAGTACGAATGAACATATAATATACATTTAATTAAGCTCTTTTGGTGGATTAACAAGAGCATTTTTAAACGATACGGAGTTATCCTCTTTCTCACATGCATTAAGGGATGTCTCAAAGCATGGGCCAACTGAACCCACGCCCAGGGCCTTGCCCTCGGTAGGGGCCTCGTTTCGTCCTCGACTCTGTCTAAAAAGATCATATCAGGATAATTTTCCAAGGTCAAATATTATTCCCGTACATATTCTCCGAAAAACAGGGAATTTCAAACCCATGTCAACTAGCAGAAGTGACAAGACTGTATTCAATCAATCAACTCATTTGATCGAAATGCGGCCATCGGTCGGGCCGGTTAGTGCCTAGGTTCTTGAGATTGTGAGTCGTGTGCATTTATTTGTTTCAAATTACCGTTTGAGCGAGTATTTGATAATGCATGCTATACTGCCTACTTTTAAAGATTTGAGGTAGGGCCTACTTTAGCACAGGGGCCCGGGGTTTCAAAAATGCTTAAGATATCCCTGCATACATTATATAAAGGACAAACAACAACAACAAATAAAGAAGAAAATAAACGTAAAATAAAACATTTGAAGTTTTAACATACAAAAATTGAAACTTCGGAATTACTAAATGCATCTATGTACAAATTCTATAGAAGTTATTTTGGAAATATTCTCTATCCATATTAAGGAAGAAAATATTCTATGCACATTTTAAATCATGATATCCGGGATTAGAGTATAATAATCCATCACTGGAGGACAAAATAAACAATTCACTGAATGATTAATGGAACTTAAGTTAGAATTTTTTTCACTGCTTTTTTAATAGCCCAAGAGCTTTTTTACAGCATTGCCAGTAACAATGGTGTTTTCAAATGTTTGTATATAAATGGCATTTTTTAATTGGTGTTTTGCAAAAGCGTTTTTAAGAGCATCCTAATTTAAAATTTTTTTGTTGAATGATTATCTCAATTCAGATGCCCGATAATTATTTTATTATAATCTAAAATAAAATAATAATACTAATAATACGGCAACAATTGGCAATTCAATGTTAAAAGAGTCATTGCTCTTCCGAAGCTGAATTCGCTTCGAATAAACGCATTGATTCGCTGATAGAACAACAGAAGGGGACAGACCTAGTCCTGGGGAATTAACCTTCATAATTTTTTCACAAAATCGATATCTTCGAAGTTTTAAAATAAAACACATACACTGAAAACGTTTAAGACGACATATCGGTGAACACAAAATAATACAGCGGTCCCGACAAACTACTATGTATTTCCATGCATTTTTTCTTTACACAAAACGAAACACGCAAAGATTTCCCTTCTAAAATTGAACAAAATACGGAAAACACTAGATAGATTGAACTTTTCAATTGTATTATCGGAAAAATTTGTTGCTATAGATGATGATTATGTATGTACAGTTCCAATGAAAGCAGACTTAAGACATTTTGGAGTTTGCTCACAGCTCAAAAAATATCATTGATGTAGATTCCAAAAGCGAAAATGGAATGAACAATGCAGCTCCAATTCCCCGTCATACGACATGAGGAACATCATGAAAAGTATGCGCAGTTATTTAGAAGCACATTCCAATGGTACAATAATGAATAACAAAATGGACGACATCGAACCATTTGATACTACAAAAGACAATTCTAAGAAAAATATCAGATTATGTTTCAAAAACTCAATAAATGTTTTGTTTTTCAAAAAACTTGAAAATTTTGTATCAGATTTCATTAAGTTCTTGTGAATGTTTTTGTTTTATTGATTTTTAATAAATGCATACATATATATGCATATCTATGTAAATAAATGTACTCTGACAAACTTAAATTTCTGGAATATATGTTTTTTCCTTTGCAATATCCTTTAACACGAAAAAATATTTTAGTCCCCCTCAGTTTCGTGTTAACCGATTTTCACTGTAACGTATTTCAGATTAAGCGCAATATTGAATACTGCAACATAAAATGAAAATCAAGTATTTGCAAATTAAAACAGAAACCAACCAACGGGAGGACGTTTGATCCTCGAGATATTTAACGTGCATCGGCCCCCTTTGCAAGGCGGGTCTTTTGTGATACTAGGTTCGAACTCATAACACGCCTGTCACGAATCCGATAACTGAGCACTAGACTACAGCGGCCTTCACACAATTCTGGAAAGAAGTAAGTTCAGTGTGAAAATTTGCCGAGAGAGAGACAATAGTTCAGGAGTTTTTGTTATTTAATTATATTCCGAAAATTAAGGTTTATAATCAATAGTTAGACGTGCTGTGCTCTAGCATATAATTGCAAAAGCTGACATGTAATAGGTCAGATATATAGTCTGATTAAGAGGAGAGCAAGATTTTAAATTCCTGTATATTTAATCAGCTGAAATAGAAAGCAGCTCATTACATAGAAGAGAAAAAATAGCTTTCGAATAAATATACTCAAACCCAATAAAAATTAACAGCCATTGTTTAAAAGCTTAAATGATTTTATTACGGATAATCTGTGAACATTGGAATACTGGAAAAGAACTTGGGACTTTAACAACGTAACTCACGTCAACACATTATTCCAAGTAAAATGTAATAAAATATCTGACTAAGGAGAAAGTCGCCGGCTACGGTGGCTTTCGACCCCGGCTGGAGTCGATAGATTTTCTGGATACGAAAATCGTAGGTTCGCATGCCATATGATTAACTAAAGATGATGGTGAATACCATAGTTTAAGGTGCTTTTAAGAAGGAAATAAACATTTAATTTTTCTCTGTTAAACCCAAAACTGAGAAACCTATTAAAGTAGTTATAAAAGGACTCTACCTATTTTTACAAAAACTCAGGATATCCATTCATACCTCGAGGAAGAAGGACTTACTGTTGAAAAAGTTAGTCAATTAATATCTAAAAAGAATAAAGGCCCCCTCCCATTTTTTCAGATTACTTTACCTAGAAATGCCAATAATTTAAAAATAATTGATCTCAAGACCCTCGGATATATGCAGATTCGTGTAGAGGGATTCCTCGTTAGAAGAATCACCCAATGCTATAATTGCAATAATTTTTATCACACGGCAGAAAACTGGCATTTAAAAACAAGATGTTTAAAGTGCGGCAAAGAGCACACGACTAAACAGCGCCCAATTAAGGAGAGGCGGAAAAATCCATTTTGAATTAACTGCCAGGAATATGGGCATTCGGTCTGCTATACAAAATGCCCGAAATTCCCCCAACCTAAAAAGGGTTCGCCCTTATCTGAGAATAAAAAATTAAAAAGCAATGCTTGTAAGGAAGGAGTTTCCTTCACTAATATTGTTAGCGGAGTTATCTCCTCCCCCCCTACCCCATTTGAAAATGCAACAGCACAAAACCATTGAAAATAATTCTAACAATGACATCCATGGAATCCAAACTGACAAAAATTCTTCTGATCTAGCTCAAGTAATTGAACTATTTAGTTTAATTTCTAAGATTTTAAAAAGACCCCAGAAATATTGCAAATTATAACAAAACTTAAAAATGTTGAAGATGATAAAACCAAAACCTATCTTTTTGTCGAAGCTATGCTTGATAAGAAATAATTTTATAACTTCTGTTAATTGTTATTTCTGAATTTTTCTCTAAATTAATTTTTAGTACCAATTTGTACTCTCGGCAAAATAAAATCATGGTAATAATTAACATCCGACGAGAGTTTGAATTAAATTAATTCAAGCGTCCAAGTTTGGTAGCATTAAAAAAGAAAAAGTATTGAATTTAAAGGAAATTTACCAAGTTTAGAAGTCTGTGATG
Organism: Trichonephila inaurata madagascariensis; assembly: GCA_019973955.1. Lineage (NCBI taxonomy): Eukaryota > Metazoa > Arthropoda > Arachnida > Araneae > Nephilidae > Trichonephila > Trichonephila inaurata. Next base: position 432,179 of record BMAV01008509.1, read on the forward strand.
AGATTCTCTTAAACTGCGATCTAAAAACCATTAACAAGATTTTTTAATATAAAAAGTTGAGTCAATCACACCGACCATAAAAACTGTTAAAAATTCAAAGAGGAAAATCATTGGATTTGGCCTGCAAAAAGCTGAAATTATACAAATATAGAAGATACAACATATGAAAGTCTTTGGGTCAAGGCTATTTTAAACAGACTCCTCATTTGAATCAATTTTAAAAATATATAATTTAATATACGAATATTACTTTAAACGAGAAAAAAATTATTTTTCAATTGAATGAAATAATAAGCAAGTACAGGGAGAAAAATTTATTTTTTATCGAACATTTGTAAAGCATATTACTGCCCTTTGTTTGTATTCGCAACAATTTGAATTATTGGAATTCCAATAAAAGTACACACACAATCGTTCGTTTCTGGTCATTCTTTTGAGGCTTTTCGATTTATTTTTCAATAAATATTTCCAATATTATTCTTAAAGAAACACGACAGAAAACACTAATAAATTTTACATATCTGCAGGACAAGAAATAAAAACAAAATTGGAACAAGCCACACATTTCTGTTCCCGAAGAGCTCGTTAAAATTCCAAGAACTAGTTAGTTGACAGGACTTAACGATTTTAAACACACAAAGAAAGATTTATTACGGATAACTACAGGTACGGTTTCAATCAAGAGAAATTCCTCAAAAATATGGACGTTGACTCACTTGGGGGTGTCTCACGTTAAAATTTAAAATTACCATAACAGGATGTGAAATACGTAACACACAGCGGTGTATCTCATCAAGGCTAGAGTTCCCAAATAAGTAACAAGTGTTCTATTTAATTTGGCCTTTTTTCATTAATTAAATGTGAAAGCCATCCACTGGGTCGCGACGACTTGGTTGATTAGTTGCATTTGCGACTGCTTTTATTTTCTTGTTTAAGAGAACCTTAATAAATATTTGTCGTGGTAGTAAGAAAAAGTATAGATTCTGGTTTTACACGTTTGCGACTTATTGCATATCGATTCCTATGCATTCATGTATGTTTCAGAATATTTACACTTTGTCGATACAGGTATGACCTTGTTTTGAAAAGATATAGATTATTAAGTGAATCAGATTATTCAGTAAATAAATGTGACGTATGTAACAAAAATTATTTTTTTTAAAAAGAATCAATGAGTGATTAATGAATAACAGATTATTTCTAAGTAAATTCTAAAGTAGATTTAAAAACTTTTTTAAAAAAGTTCTTATCGAAAAACAATAAAAGGTATTCGTTTTTTAATTCCGAAATTTTAATGTGTCCTAACCATTGTACTAAAATATTTACTGAGCAATATTTTTTAAGTAATGTGCAGATTTTTTTTATTTGTTTATTTTTTTTTTTATTCTAAACAACAAATCCTTTTATATAACAATAAAAGAGATTTTAGCATGATTTCGAAAAAATAGGAAACCAGAATCATATGAATATGCGTCCAAAACGTAAAAAATGCTGCATGATTTTTTTATAACACAAAAGAATAATATGAACAATATTTACTAACACCAAACTTATCAACATAAATTTCTTTTTAAAAAACTTCGGTTATATACAATAAATATATTTTATGATAGACAGAAAAGAAATTACTGTAAAATATCTCACCCAAACGGTATTCCTTTATTATTTTCGATATTCTTTCATGAACAGATGTAAAAATTATTTACTCAGGTCATTGGACCTACTAATAAAAATAAACATTAATAAAATATACGTAATGGCGGTTGTAATCAAACATCAACTTTATTTTAAAAAATATAAAGCTTTTTACGTTTAAATCATCAAAAAATATCACAAATGATTATCTGTAAAAAAATATCGTTTGCTTTTAAGCAATTATATATATTACAGTTGTAAACAATTATAACGAAGAAAAATCTCGACTGCACTTAACGCAGACAATTATTTTACGTGTAACAATAAATTCGTTTTTGCTTTTTATTAAAAAATAAAAAAAAATAATTATCATTGAAGAATATTTAATACGATTCTCTATTCTAATTGACAATGTTTTAATGTGATTCCCCAAAAAAGCCCAAATTAATTCTACAAAAAATAAAAATATATTTATAGATCAATTCAAATATACATAATTAATATGAAAAGGAAAAAAAATAGTTTTTTTATCAAAAAGTTTTAAACACAATTTTTAAAATGCATAACAAACTTTAAAAAAATTCCTAGTTAAATTTTTATCAATGAACTGCATATTCATACGAAAATCGCTGTTTAACTGTTCTAATGCAATAGAAGCTGGTATAATCTTTGAAAATCATATAAGTTCAATACGAAAATATTGTAAACATGATACCACAGGAAAAACAAATTCCAATTCATACTTCTTATCAGAGTATTCGATGATATTAAAGAAAGCCCAAATAATAACACGATTCAGTAAAATTTAATGCCTTCAGGAACTAGTGATTTACCCTGATTAAAGAGGATAAATATAACGTAAAGAGAAAATATTGACATAATTTCCCATAACCCTTTGACTTACTAAATCTTCAGCGTATCTAATCGAATAATCAATTAAATTCTGCAGTCTAGGTAATTATTTTACGGATTCCAATATCAATTGAGGGCACTCATTTTTTTATTATTCAAATGAATTTTTATTTCTTACCCAGCAATCGTAATAACTTCCCGGAAAGCGTTAATAACACATATACAATCAAAATCAAAAATGTCTACGTAATTAAAAGTCTATCATTTAAGATATGAAGAAAATTTAATTAGAATTACTTGACTACCGTCACAATATCCTTTTCAAACGTTGAAAAACTCACTTTTAGCATTACAAAATAAGTTCTATGATTTAGTTTTGTCGCACTATAAAGCTGCATGAGAGCTACTGATGACGGACCTGAGCTGGCACCCCCTCTCTTAACTTCCACACCACACCAACGGGAAGACATTTGAGTCTTGACATATTTAACGTGCATAAACCCCTCTACACGGCGGGTCTTCAGTAGTACTAAGCTCGAACTCTTGACACACCAGCCACGAGTCCGACCTTGACCACGCGGCCACTCGTTTTATTTTAAAAATGTTTGTGATTTTCATTGAACATGGGTTTTGTGGAATGGTCTCTTTTTCACACACACACAAACTATACTTACCTGTTCACTGAATTTTAAATTAGTACCACGAATATTTTGAAGCTTAGCTAAGAAAATTTGTCATAATAAAAATATTAAATCATATTTTACATATAAAAACGAGCTTTATAGTAGGTGATATCAACAAAATTATGCTCTTCTTTGCAAAAACACTTCGTTCTACTTTCCTTTTTTTTTTTTTAGCTACAGAAAATGGATTCTATCGTATGTACAAAATACAGATACACAACAAATTATGCATTAATTTTATCTTGAATTTTGCACTTTTAGAGAAAAGAGAGGGGAAAAAAAGAAACATGAAAATCAATAATTCTTAATTAGAACTTTTTTATTTGACAATCTGATGGAAAAGCTACAGAAAAATATCGCGATTGGTACATATTACATAAACCAAAATAACGTAATTTCAAAACCTATTTATAAAATATTCCAACCCTCTGAAACACATTGCGAGAAAGAAGCCCTATTTAAAAAGAATAGAAAAATAGTGGTAACAAGAAGAAAAGTGGATTGCCCAAGGCAGTTTCTTCATAAAAAAAAAAGCAAATAAAAAAACTTATACGAAAGAGAAGAGATTACAGGAACTCAGGCAACGTTCTGGTTCAGGTAAAATCGTGAAACTATGCCGGAATAATGTTTTCTCTCATCTTTGCTTTTTCTTTTTAACTTTTTATCTTTTTAAGTTCGTGCAAGGAGGATAGTTGAAGCATTTCTCTGAATTTTTAGTGGCACGTCAGTGGTCGGTGAAGAAGAAGGTGATTTTATTATACAAGAAAAGTAAAATACTTCTTCCATTTATGTTAATTTTTTTTCTTCGAAAAATCGTCTGCAATTTAAAAACACTGAAGCGAAAAAAATGTTGTTGGAAAATAAAATCATTATATTCCATTTAATTTAATTTCGAAATGCAATCAATATAATTATCTTTGAATCAAACAAAATATTTTCAAAAACAAGTGGGTAGAAAATATTTTTTTCTCTCTCGTTCTTTCCAAATATATAAATGTGTTTGATTAATAAATAAATCAAATGCCGCGCGCGCGAAGACAAATTATGTGAACAAATCGATTTTCGGAATCATATTTTAACAAATATTAATTACAATTTATTGAGTACAGTTACCGAAATCATTTTTCAGAGCGTGTTGTAATGAATTATTATTGTCTGCCCATTATCAACTATATAAAATTATAACAAAAACTTTAACTAGAAGTGTCCAGTTTTTCAATTTTGTAATGTTATTTAACATCATTATTCGATTGCTCATTCTTATTTTTTTATAAAACGGAATACATTTATTTAAATGTTTAAGATTTTTAATATAAGAATTATTTCTTTTTTTTTTTTTTAATTTTTTACTATATTGTTTGTGGGTGGTTTTTTCCCCTTTCTTTCTAGAAAAAACAAAGTTTCGCTGGAATAGAAATGTATGGAATAATTTTTTTTTTCTTTTATATGACGGTATTTTAACTGACAGCCTCAAAAATTTAAAACACTAACAGTTATTTTTATATCACTGAAAAATGAGTTACCTTAATATTTCAAAATTTGAAAATACATTCTTTTAATTTTATGTTCCATAGAATATTACTAAGTAAATATGCAAACAGGAGTCCTTAACTTTTTTCTATTTTTTTCAACAAAAAATGTACTATAGCTTTTATTGTACATATCAAGTTAAACTTGAGTACGAGAAGAACAAAAATATTACAATAACTAATAAAAGAACAAATTTACTTTTTAAATGAAAGATACGTAAATAAAGTTTCAACACCTATGTAGTTAACATTGATTCCCATAGTAAATTATAAAATATTCTAATTTATTCATTTATTTCTTTTGAATAACTAAGCGACATCATCATCAAGATAAAAGTGTTCTTTTCTGTAGCTGAAAAGTATTTTATGATTTAGTTTTAAATAAATTTTTCTTTTCAAATTTTTAAATCGTTGCTATGACAATTGTGAATAATTTGTCATATATTTTTCAATCTCTTGTTCTCCCCTCTATAAAACATATTAGAAATCTGTATGAAACATATTTTACACTAAAATAATCTCAAATAGGGACTCAAAAAATATTTTTAAAAAATTGAGACTTTTGCACATTTTTTTATGCATTTGTTCCACCTGATATTAGTCGAGCTGACAAAGCGTAAAACGTTTTTTTTATCAAATTCCATTCCATCATAAATCATTTTTAGGTCAATGCGATTTTTTTAACGCATTCTTTTCGTTTCTCGGAGGGAAAAAAAATTAATGAAATCAAAGCTTTCACAAATTCGTAAAAATTGTATTTTTTTAAAATACATTTCTTGATAGTACCAACCATACCACTTATACACAATGAACCGGATGCTTTATTATCAATCCGTCACAAATGATTAATCACATATAGCTTCTAAGCTTTAAACGAATAACCCAAATTGATACAAAACTATTCCTTTTAAACAAAACAAAACAAAAACTTAAAAAATACAAATATCGATTTCAATCGAGCACATTTTGTATGTTATTTTATTCATCTTTTTAACATGATTTCTTTCAATTATCTTATCAGCTTAAAGTTTCCAAAATCAGACTATTTTAAATAGGGCAACAAATGTCACAAATGCAGTTTTAAAAACAATATTTTCATGCTTAGAAGTATCATCAACGAATCAATTTTGTATTGTAAATCTTAACTTACTTCGAGCTTTTTTTCAATTATCTTGTCAGATTACAGTTACTAAAATTGGACTATTTTAAATGGTGTCACAAACGTCAAATACAATTTTAAAAACAATCTCATGCTTAAAAGAATCAACGGATCAATATTGTACAACAAATATAAACTTACTTCTAACGTAAGATATAATTCAAAAGTGCAAAATAAAATGTCACTCGTTTTTTTTTTTCTTTCAGAGAAATAATATTAATGTCGCAGGGAAATAAATGGCGAAATCAGGAATTTCATCAAATCCCTAAAGAAGATGATCAATTGACGGGAGATGTTAAAATAACGTCTGTACAAGGTCATTTCCCTGATGACAGTCAGTGATTTTATCAAATCCCTGAACTGTTTAAGTGAAATGATGAAATGAACTAGTTAGGATTTGTATTGGCAAAATGCTATACGGGGGGGGAGACATCTGGGGGCGAGTCCTTGTACTTCCTAACCATACAGGTAGTACTATCGATCCCCTAAATATCAACCCCATATCTTTAAAAAAAAATGGCACCATAGGATTAACATAGGGATTGATATTTTAGTGCGTAAGCAACCGAGAGGAAAAATGTTATACGTCAAAAAATACCAGCCTAATTTTCTAATTATTTGTTAATTAGTTTCGAATAAATAATTTGTATTTTATTGACTATCGTTGTATTATTTACTTCTACGTTTAATAATGCACCCTATTTGTTAAATAAACACTTTTAAACTCCTGACAATATTATTTCATCATTTCACTGAAACAGCTCAGGGATTCGTTCAAATCCCTTACTTTTATCAGAGAAATCACCTTGAAGAGATGTTATTTTAACATCTACCGTCAAGTGAAGGATTTAATGAGATTCCTAATTTCATCATTTTCCTGCGACATTAACATAAACTGTTTAAAATAAAAACAACAAAGGCAATAATAAATGTTAGTAATTATTATTTTTGAAAAATATTTTTATAATTATTTCCAACGAGGTTGATTCATGTGACGTCATAGTCACATGATAGTGATAACCACGTGATTCTAGCCAATCAATTCAAAAACTCATGTAGACGTCATAGTCACGATAAAAACTATCTTGTGTTTCCAACTAATCAGTTCACGCGCTCCGGTGTTGCCAAGTTTTGCTCTTTGCAGAAACTTTCTCTTAAAAAGTACATATGTATACAAAATGCATTTTATTTAAAAGTATAAGCATAAAATACGACTTTTTTTTAATTTAAAAAAAATCTTTTTGAAGAAATGTTTTCCCCTAACGTTTAAACATCTTTAACCAAATATGAAATTTGAAATTTTATCTGAGTTTTACAAATAGAACAAGTACAATTAGTTTAATGTTTGTTTTGAATTCAATGGAAAACACGTGTTTGTTTTTATCATGTGACTTCATGAATCAAGCCCACTGAATAATCCACAAATGAGAAATATAAGTTCGGAAAAGAAACTTCGAAAAGAAATTTATTCAATAAAAAAATCGTTTGGACATTATATTTAATGCTTTCAAACAAATAACCTTAAAGATATAATTTTATCCATTTAAACGATAGCAAAATAAAGATTATTTCATGTAAATACAACACACATTTTAAACAAACATCGACTGCATATTTTTTATTCAGTTTTCATAACAATCTCTAAAGTTAAAACTTTGTAAAAAAAAACTTCTGATTCGTTTAATTTTGATATGAATTTATAAACTGTGCGTTTGAATTACTTTCATTTTTAGCATTTCCAAGAGTGCAAAGGACGCATGCGCCAGGTCACAAATATGATGCAAATCATGTTCATATTATAATACCTGAACACTTCTTGCACTTTAAAACTGACATTATTAAATGATTGAATGCATTACATATTTATGTATTTGTTGTATACAGTGGCGTAACAGAGAAGATTAGGGCCCCCTGCAAAGTCAAGTTTTGGGTCCCAAGCCAGAGCTCACAAGGGGTACGTACTTAGCGTCAGTCAGTCTTTGGGCCCCCGCAATGCAGGGTTTGCGGGGGTGTACGTTACGGCACTGGTTGTACATAACACAAAACTTTTCCCATTTTACTTTTTATTTTTCGACTAATATTGTTTCGAAATTCTAAAGTTAAATATAATTTAATTTTTTTCTTGGTAAAAAATACATGTTTCATATTAATTGCGTATACTTTGACTTAAAACAGCAACAGTACTTTATGTTATAGAACTATTAATAATTTATAAAATCCTTTTCTTATATTATTTTAGCCTTCGAAACATTTCAGGTAATTTTTTGAAGTTCAGAAGAGCATGAGTCATTTTTTTACACTTTTATGAAGGCATCACTATCCGGTCGGCATTACTGATATACTTTGAAATTTCATAGTTCTACATTTACGGGAATTAAAATATGAAAAATCGCTAATCTTTTCACTATTACAAGATAATAATAAAAAAATGTTAACCTAAAAAAAATATAAAACTATGCAAAATTCTAAAAAAATCTGTTACAAATCATATACATAATGAACGAGCTACATAGAAAAAAAGGAAGATGAAACACTACACAAAAAGTAACAAATTATTATTAAAAAGCTGGTAATTAAGAATGCAATAATTTGTTTAAATAATTACGAATTCACAATTTAAAATGAAATAAACATAAAAACAAACAATAGATCACAAACAGTACCGTTTCAAACAACATCAGGGTTAAATTATTTCAAAAACATTTTTAGCCCTGACAATAGCAAAAAACTGTTATTGCCTCAGAAATTTTATTATACAGACAAGTGAATAATTTAAAAACGTTTTTCAAACGTATGATTGAATGGTTTAGCTAGACTTCGAGCGATTGACTACTGTGCTTTTAATAGCCAAATGCTAGATTGATAATTAAAAAAAGCTTTCATCGGTTTGAGACTATATACATCAAGAAATCCGCCTTAAATCAGCTTTTGAAACATTCTACTCACAAATATCGCTATGAATTATGCAACCATTGGTCACATTAACACCACTAACAGTTCTTATCTGTTTCAAGACAAAAGCTATTGTTTAAATCTATTCGAAAGCTTCAAAGGAAGTGTTATATTATCTTTAATTACCATTTATAATCATGAAATCAGGGATGAACAATTAAGCATTGAAGTATTTATTTATTAGTGAAGCGTTTAATGAGAGCTTAACCTACAATTCGGGTGATCAGGAACCCCCATTTCTTTTATTTCTATTTAATTCTAAACTAAAATTATATACCATTTCATATTCATGTGGACACAATATTTAATTACTAATTGATGGAAAATGTACCTCATCATCATTATTCTACAGAAATATGTCAGTGGCAAAATTTATTTTGGGCCGGCAACCTCTCAGCTGTGGCGTGCTAACCAATACACCAATTTGATTCAGCGTGCCACACAGAACATTTTTGAAACAATTTGATTCCCTGGATAATGCATGCAGAGTCGGAGAATAGAGGTCAATAAAATAGATTTAGAGTTTCATTATATATTAATTATATGCATCAGTTAAAGATATTCCTTAACATAAAAAAGTAAACAGCATTAAATGTAACTATATTTCTTAAGCAAAAGCCAAACAAAATTGCACATATATTATATATTTTTCAAAATATTTTTTTAAAATAAGAAATAGACAACATAAAATATAAGTATTTCCCTTCATTATAGTTAAATAAAAAAGATAAATAAAAATTTTAATGCGAACCTAGTATTTGTACCACTCTTCTGTCATATCGCCAAGTCAGCGGTATAATTTATGATTTTCAACTTGACACGATTTTGAGCATTCAGTTGTTAAATTATTTCTTAGTGGGCTCGAAATATTTTTCATATGAGGAAAGATTTTTTACTTAAGATATGTAGAACCAAAAGCGGAGTTTATCTCTTCAAACAACAATTAAATCTCTCCAGCAATGACATTTAATAATTTACAAAATAGCTATAAATTTATCTTTAGAGTAATCTTTCAGATTATTTCGTTATCCTATAAATATCTATGATTCTGAAGATGTTTGTCAAATAAGAGAGAGGTCCATCACAAATTTGTCAACTTCCATCCACTCAAAAATTAACAAATTTGTAGAGTAGTGCAGAGTGCCATAGGTTGCCGATCCCTGAGCTATACCGTAATTATAATAACTATTTTATTCATAAATAAGCAAACGTTGCAGCAAGTTAATTAAGTAATTTAATATACAAAGAAGCCACTAGAAATGAAAAATCTTTCATTTATAGAATAAATTAAAAGAAATTTATTCTATAAATTATATTTCTATTCTATAATTAACCGGTAAATACTTTCATAGGTAGGTACTGTAAAATTATAATACCTGTTTACCGGTTCATGGTTCAAATTGATTATCTTCTATCTGCGACTTCGACATCAAAAAGCATTCAGAGATAAGTGCTTTCCTTTTTATTATTGCTAATAATGATATGTATTGATATATATTTCCTGAGTTTTTTTTAGCAAACCTGCTGTTATTATTTCTTATATATTTTGAAGCTCTAACGTTTAGCCTTTTCTTTTAAGTTTTTCAAAATTTCAAAAATATTCTAATTTATTTTACAAAATATTTAATCTTTTTAAAGAATATAACAATAAAATTTGGTAACTTGAGGCAATACCAGTTTTGATTAATTGTTTTCCTATTAAACGGTCACACATGGTTATTTTCTATATTGTGACTCAAAAAACATGTAACACACACTACTTTTATATACCTAGAAAAAGTGTTACTCTTTCCGCGTAAATATTTAATCATTTATCATAAAAAATGTACTTTACAGAAAAATGCCTGGAGAGATTAAATTTTATATTTTTAAACTTCGATAAAATCAATGATCATTTCGGTTATGCTTTCAGACTCAAAAAATATTTATAATGAAGCACGACTCTTCTTTCTTAATAAATATTCCCTTTTTATGTTAACAAGTAAAGAAAGAATGTTATGTAACAGAAATGCAGGATATAAAGTTATATGGATAAACCACAATTTATTCAATACAAATAACAAAAAAAGTCTATTTTAGACAAATAAGAATTTATCAAGGAGAAAAACTTAATAAATGGCGACATGAATTATACGCTACTGAACTATGTTTTCTTCATGTTAATTTATAATTAAATATTTAAAAAATGAAAGCTCAAGCATTTCAGGTTATGTGATAATAATCTGTAACAACAACAAAAAACATTAGTTATAGAAACATCAAAAAGTATCTAATGTATTTCTCTCTTTGTTTTATGTGTATGTATTAGATATTTAGCAATAATATTTTACAATCGAATTATGCAAAATAATAATTCGTCTTCTAACCACTGTGAGACCTCAGTTTAATCAGCATGAAGGATAACAGCCCTTTTATATAAACAAAGCGAATATATTTCTAAATCTTGAGTCTAACCAAATGAAAGCTACTTCATTACTGATAACTAAAAACAATAGAATATATATATGTCACAAATTTCACAAGCGAAACAAAAAAACGATACTGATCTTCAAAATTGATGCAATCTACTTTCCCACAAAAAAATATCTTCTAAAAAAACAAATGGTTCCAATTCTATCAGTGACCGAGCCAATTAACAAATATTCAAAACAGCTACAATGTATTGTTCACTAGCTAGCATAGAAAAATTGGACACCAACAACCTCATTTAGACATTTCATTATTGTCCTCATAAAAAAAGAAAAAAGTTTTCACTACACGTGGCTACAGGCATGGATAATTATCATCCAGGAGCGATTTACGGCTCTATTCGATCATCAGGGTAAGAAAAAATAACAAAGAAAAAACAGCTTAATTATTTTTTCAAATCACGTTTCACTAATGTTGATGGTGTTGTTTAGATTATTAATGTTGCAGGAAGGCAATGGGGTAAAGGAAGTATATTTTATCAGCTGGTTCATCCCAAGGCAAACATTGAATTTTGATGACAACGCCCACTTGGAATAGTAATTCAGCTAAATTGTTGTAATTTAAATCCTTTTTTTCCCTACATGTTGGCTATGGAAAGAAACGACAAAAAGCTTGAGAATGTTGGAATGGCTTTTTTTTACAATCGTAAAAAGACAACGTACGCATAATTCTTCACAACAGATCAATTACATGAAAAAACAAAGCATTCTTCCACCTCAACCATTGGCTGTTTTTCACTAAAAGAATTTTAATAGCTCGCTTATTCATCGATGGAAGAAAGAGAGTACTTCAAAATTATAATATATAAATTAAAAAATATGTATTTTCTACTATCGTATGGTAAAAAAAAGTCATTAGAATTCTACCATAAGTAACCCTCACAAAGACGTTGAAAGAAATTCATTAACATAAGTTACTAATTTAAAAATGCAAATCAAGATAATTTTAAATAGAAAAAGTAGAATACAATCGATTATCCAGTGAACTGATTTTTACCAACGATACGGGCCAGGGATCAATTTATTGAATAAAAAAAAGAAATCCTTTCACATAAAATAAAAGAGAATATTTCCTGATATAATCAGACACACAATAAAAAAAAGAACAACTACTCTGAATTTTTTATAATGCTTCGAAAAGTAAACAAATACTTAAATTTGCAGAACAATACATTCGAAGCTTAACAAACCGGGGTAAAAAATACAAAACAATTCATAAACACAAAGAAGGGAAATAATTCCCATTAATGGTTAACATTTTTTGAATTTAAATAAATCGAAATTCACTTCCATTGTCTGAAAACAGCAGCACAAGTGAAGCATACTTAATTCTAGTCCTAACAATGCAAACAGCATCACAGTTACGTAAGTGGAGGACATGAACTTGACCTCCACAGCGCGATAATCAGTGGTTCTCAAGAATGTGGTTGAAACCGTGCTATGAAATCAGAAAGCTGAAATTGATTGTGAATTCATTTCGAAAGCGACTATTTGTATAAAAGAAATCTTTCAGATACCAATTACTTCCACATGAAAGAAAAACATGATTTAGTTTAACATTTGATAACTACCAGCAAGAAATAAAATGAATAAAATAATCTATATCATTATTGGATTTAATAATCCTATAATACAGGATAAATTATAAATAAAACAAAATTCATTAAAATATCGTAGACAATGATGACAAATAATCTTTTAACTAATTGAACAGAGATCAGTATTGAAGTACACTTTTCATGTAGCATAAAATTATTCACAATAAATTGATTTTTGTAGTAATTTGAATTATTATTCTAATGAAATTCATTTTGAAAATTCCATATTACATAAAAATAATATTTAGTTGATTATACTATTTCCATAAATTTTTAAATATGTCAACTGATTTAAATAAAACTTTTAAAAATAATTAATGATATATAAATACTTTTTTCCAAAATACATAATTTATTCTCCAAACTATTTTTCTCTATTCATTTTTCTAACTTAAAAATTACAGATAGATGTAGTATTTTAAAGTAAGATATAGGGATTATTAAATAAGCTTTATCAACAGTCAAACAAAATGTTTCTTGAAATTCTAACTTACTAAAGATAAAATTCTTGATGTTTCATACATCATATCGCAAACACTGATTCATTGTTTTCTTGATGAATTTGTTATCAATCAACATTTACGCATGTAAAGAAAACAATGAAATAACCAAAGCCAATCTAATGCTTTAAAATTAACCGAGAAATGTATTAAACATTTAATGAAGTGTTGCATTCATGGTGATAACATGAATTACTCCAGCATAGTGTTTCCCAAGGTGTGATATGCATACCCCCAGGGGCATGGGAAGAATTTGGTGGGGATACATATTTACACCACACATATGTATCTGGTTTTAACAGTAAAAGTCTGAAATACATCTTGCCTTTTTCAACTTCATATATATGTGAAATTGCTTTTTCACCATTTGTAGACATTAAGTCAAAATAAAGAATAAAGGAACAGACTATTGGATGTTGAACTATATCTCAGATTAAAACTAACAGTTAGGGAACTAAATTATGATGATCTGTCATCTCTGCAGAAACAATTTCATCCCTCTCTTTAATTCAAATAAATTCTATTTATAACTCTTACTAACATTTTATTATGAATAGTTTTATTTCTCTTTTCTTATTAAATTGTGTATGTCACAAATATATATATATATATATTGATACACTATATATATATATATATATATTGATAAAACACATTGATTTTTTTTACCAAGGATACTCAGCAATACAAAAATTATAGAAGGGGTACACATACATCAAAAGTTTGGGAAAAACTTATCTCGCAGAATGTAAAACTACTAAATAATTGTATAGTTGATTACCAAAATAAGTGAAAATATTTAGAAAATAAAGAGAATAAATATATTATTAATTGGAAAACAAATTCAAATCATCATAAAAATTACAAAATGTATTGATTTGCAACTAATATTCACACATATATATATCGGCTAAACATTAATTTAATTTAAAATGCTAATATGTGATCAACGACTAAACATTTCACATTTTCGGAATCCTTCAACTATACTTAAAAATGTTTAATAAACTTACAAAAATACTGTTTTCAAAACAGTAACAGTTCCTTTTTTTGCGGGTAATATGAATCAAAAGTGATATCTTGCTTAAAGTAATGATACCAGTGGCATAACGTACAACCCTACATTCCTTAGGGCCCAGGGTTCTAGGGGGCCCAAAGCCTGACTGCTGCCAAGTACCTACCCTTTGTAAAATTCAACTTGGGGTCTCAAAACCTGACTTGGGGGAAAGCAAATGTTTGCTGTTAGTTATACCACTAAATGATAATGTGTGTGATACTCATTATACTCATATAAACTTGCTATTATAACAGAGTTCGTTACAACTAGCTTTTCTACTGCTGATATTATATATTATTGATACTTTTAAATTATTTTTGTACATTTACTAAAATATTTATTGTTTTACTTATTACTTACATGATATAGTGAATTATTTGAATTATTTTGTGCGTAATTTAATTAATTTAATAAAGCTACTATTACAAAGATTTATTCAGATATTTTTAAAAAGAATAAAAAATTCATGAAACAAAGTTGTACAAAATATTTTAGCCATTGAATAATCTAAGAATAAAACTCATAGATAAATCTAGACATCCAAAAGAAGGGAGGCAGCTTTAGATTAAAAGGACTTGTGGTATTAGTACCTCACAAGATCTATGAAATGTAAACAGTGTTTTAGAAAGTACACTTTATTATTGATATTTTTTTAATCAAACTAAAAATTTTACCTTAGTTAATATAATGAATTTTATATTAAATTTTATTTAATAAAATTCAAGAAAGCCAACAACCAACAGTTTCATTTATCTTACACTAAATTTAAATAAATGCAAATTTCAGGAAGAATACTGGGTGAAATTGTCGAATCGGCCGCTTCTCCGCCAAATTTAGAAAAATCACGTATTTGGCGCGTTTTTGTCAAAAACGACTTCTGCTTCACAGGAGAACAAATTCAGAAGGGTTACCAGATTTAGCACATTTATCGATTTGGCGAGAGAACACTTGGCGTTAGAAGCAGCTGATTCGACAAATCAACCGAATACTGATATATAAAAATCATTGGATAATTAAATAATAAATAGATAGTAATAATATTAAAATACAATAAATATTACTTCATACTATTAAAGTTTTTTTTTTCTTTTTTCACTGTTGATCATTGATAAACTTAATAAGAATATTGGTTGTTTTCTAATGGAAAAACTTCTCACCTCTAACAAAAAACTAAACTAGCAAAAAGAATCACAATTTTTATGTGAAAATTTTTAAATAAAACTCAAACTAATAACAAACTTCGAAGAATAAAAGTATATAATCAATGTTTAAGAAAAAGTAACAATGACCATTTTCTGCTAAATTTTCAGACCCAGATTTGCATTTTAAAAGATAACACTAATCTAAAAATTACAGTTCTTTTTCAGAGTTATTTTACAGTTATATATATTTAAGATAAAAAACATTTATCATATTAAGAAATATATGATAAATATTTAATTATTAATGTTTTAATTTGTATAGATGCATATGTGCAAAAGTATCAAAATATAAATGTAATAACTAGGAAGTGAGGTAACATGTGAATTTGATTAAAATGTTATGTGTTTAAAGTAAAAAAAATTGTAATAATTACTGATATATTCCCTTAATAATTATATATGAATATGCTACAACAAAATAACAAGAATATGTACATTACAAAATATTTTGCAACCTGCAGTTTACTTTCAACAAACATCACAAATCTCACATATAATATAGTATTACTTAGTAATGTATAACATATGTTTTGCATCATGTATAATATAGTAAATTACTTAGTAAAAGGCATTCTTTGCACATGAACTTAAACTTTTTTAAATGTTCACTAATAGTATAGAAATACTAAAGGGATAGATAAAAACTTATAGAATTCTTTAAATGACGAAAACAATTATGTTTTATACAACTTTGGCTAAAAATTAACAACGATGCAAATTCAAAAACATCAGTTGCAAATAAATTGAGAAATATACACACTTCTATGCTTCATTTTATTTTAATTTCAAAACAAAACTGAATGTAATAAATTTTATATTTTATTTCTGACATAATATACTATAGTCAGATGTGTGTACAGTACTAAATGTAGTCATAAAACAATGCAAGTATTCTAAAAAGTTACCATTTTAAAAATTGATTTCAAATAATTATAAAATGTAATTCTAGGATTAAGTTTGTAATGATTCTGTCAAGAGAAAAAATTCTTATAAATTCCTCAAACACATTTTTACTTTTAAAAAAAATTAAGAATAACATTGATTATTAGAACCAAATTGCGGTGAAATGTTCTAAAATGCCATATATTCATGAATATATGCCATATATTCCTCCTCTGATTTATATTTCATCACTCGAATAAAACTAACAAATATTTTTTGAAACGATTTTTTATCATAATTATAGCTCCAAATATTTTTAAATGTTCCTATAAACACATTAAAAAGAATTTTTAAATGACAGTACATGTGTTTTACTTCTCCTAAACATATCTTACAAACAAAAACAAGTATTTTTAATTAAAAATATTTTATGAGAGATAATGGGGTATGATCACTTGTTTGTGAAAGAAAGCACACAATTCTTTCGTTTCAGGTGCATAAGAAAAATTTTTAAATGCATATTTATGAAGCTAAAATTCATGATCAGGTGTTTTAAGTTCATAAAATCTTACCCAAATCTTCATTTTGGTCGGCAAGGGTGTAATCCACAATAGCGGCTGACTCATCTTCAACTGCAGCCCCACCTAAAAGTTTTTCAATTCCAGCTTCTAGTCTGTCCACCATTTGGATGTGAGGTAGATAACACAAATAATTGGTACGAACCTAATACAATACAGTCTGGATCATAGTTTTCAAAGAGCTGTGATTTAAACGAAGATAAACACACGTTTACGACGCGAATCGCCAAGGCAACCTGATGTCAGATGTCAGAACTTATCTGAACCATTGCCAGTTCCTGTTGGTAAACTACTTGGAGTAAGGCGTTTAAAGAGATGTCGATAGTCAACAACAGCTGTGAATATGAAGCCAAAAATATATCCTTTTGGGATGTTTATGCTCACTGACAGTTATTTTATTTCCTCTTTAGTGATCAAATTCTTAGTTCTATTTTCACAACATTGAAGAAGTAAAAAAATCAAATCACCACAAAAACAGTTACTGTGACCCACAAATGCTTGAAAAGGTCTAGAGGGAAATCGATAACAGATTTGGCATTTTCCGAGTAGCTTATGGAGCTCATGTTGAAGTGTATCAATATAAAATTCATCGAAATACTAAAATAAATTCAATAAGTCTATTTTCCTTGTCTCTTATTATGTATTATTTAAAACTTATCTATATTTGGTGATTAAATTATCATCAATCCGTAGTACCCAGTCTGTGACCCATTTCTTCTACAAAATCTATTCATAACAGAATAGGATTAAACAACATGGAGGCCCCTAGGCAGTCGAATTATTGGGGCCCTGTAGCCTGTATTTAGAGCACTAACAGAAAACAGAACACGCTCTTGTGGGGCCCCAAAAAGTGTGGGGCCCATAGACAATTGCCTACTAAGCCTAATGAGTAATCCGGCACTGATTCGGAAAATTTTATTTTAAATACGTGACTACTTAAAAAGTATTAATGTGTTATGTAATTTTAAAATAAATATTTCATTCGCATCTCTTCCTAAAACAGAATTATTATTACTTAAGAATTTGCTGAAATTTTTTCAAAATACTTAATGATCGGAGAAAAACAAATTAATACTTTTAATTTTTACCCCACACATCCACCTCCTCACTTTATACCTTCACTCATTTTCTAAACTAGGGTATTAAAAGTTTAAAAATTTAAAAAATCTTTGCAGTTTTGACTTCTGCATTTAACGGATAGATGGCAGGTTTAGTTCCAAAGTAAAATTCTAAATTTGAAGTGAATGCAGGCTACGTACTTAATTTTTTTTAGAAAGACGTTGCAACATATTATCGCAAATACAATATTTAGAAAAAATGTTGCCCCTTATTTTCCATCAGTAAAAATATAAAAAAGGGGGAAATAGGAATATGTATGGATATAGGAAAATGGTTTGAAAGAAAGCGCTTATTTTAAAAAATAACATGAGAGCAATATTAGCTTTTTGGTATTAAACTGGGGAGGTCGAAACGTTTTGTGAAAACTCTACAAATACAAACTTCAGAAAGGAAGCACTTGATAAGGTATTTAATAAAATTTTCCAACATGAAGCATTGCAAATTTAGTCGAAGCAAAAAAAAAATTGTTTGACCATATCAAAATAATTTATGAATCTATTTTTAAGATAATACGATTATGTTTATGAAATAATTGGGCATCAAAAATCCCAAAGCTTTAAG
This sequence comes from Trichonephila inaurata madagascariensis, assembly GCA_019973955.1. Lineage (NCBI taxonomy): Eukaryota > Metazoa > Arthropoda > Arachnida > Araneae > Nephilidae > Trichonephila > Trichonephila inaurata. Next base: position 450,954 of record BMAV01008509.1, read on the forward strand.
AGGTTAATATCTAAGGTAAAGTTGTTAGAAAGTACTATCTAAGATAAAGCTTAGATCTTGCTATCTAAGGTAAAGGTATCACTCATATAAGTAGTAGTTTAAAGTTTTAATTAACTCTTAAAAGTAACTTTAATAAAATTAGAGTGAAAGCATTATAGTTAACGTCAATGAATAAAAATTTGGTAGTAGAAAAACACATCATAGATGCTTTACAATAGTTAACTTCTCGTTTTTCTCGTCTCTTTGTCAAGAATAGTTTTCGTTTAAGTTGATAGAAGATATTAGGAGACATTGAAACAATTTTAAGAAATATGTTTCTCAAAAAATCTGATAGTTAGAGAGCTTATTATGAGTCAAATTAATATTTTAAAAATCATTATAGTAATAAGCATTTTAAAGACCTAACAAATCATGTTAATAGTATTCATACTAACATTATTAAAGTAAATTAAGGAAACAATAATGAATCAAACTTTCCCCATGCTTTTTTTGTTTGATTTATCTTTTTTTGGAGAGTAGGCCGAATATATTTGCAAAAAGTATCAGTACCTTATTTTAATGTAATAACTAATAATCAGTCAATTACATGCGATACAATTATTCTTCCCAAATAAGATACTAAAATAATATATCATTCACTCAATCTCTCTTGCACTATAGACAATCTTAAGGTATCCGACTACGTTCGGAACCGTGATTTTGGAAAAGCGTGTAAATGGATAATATTTATGATATTTAGTGTCACTTAGATTAGAATACATGTATAAAATTGTTTTAAGGCCATTATGACAAAAAAGTTTATTTAAATACAATATTTTGGCAAAAAATTAACTTAGAATAACTTTTTTTCCAAATGTTCTCCTTTTGTAAAAAATGCTTCTATTGTATTAATATTTTGCCTGTATATAGCTCAGACCTCTGTACAGAGGCTCAACTAGAATTTTTGAAATGCATAACTCGGAAGTCGGCTTACCCATGTTTTACGAAAACAGAAGGGAGAAATTTTAAGAAAATACGCCGATAATTATTTCAAATAGTTGTAACTCTGAAAGTAATGTGAATTTTTCAAAAATCATAGTTGAGCCTCTGTACAAAGGTCTGAGCTATGTACAGGCAAAATATTAATACAATAGAAGCATTTTTTACAAAAGGAGAACATTTGGAAAAAAAGTTATTCTAAGTTAATTTTTTGCCAAAATATTGTATTTAAATAAACTTTTTTGTCATAATGGCCTTAAAACAATTTTATACATGTATTCTAATCTAAGTGACACTAAATATCATGAAAATTATACATTTATGCGCTTTTTTAAAATCATGGTTCCGAAAGTAGTCGGATACCTTAAGTAATATTTATTTAGAGAAATTGAAATGATGACTGGCAGGATTAAATATATTTTTAAGGCTAATATTAAGTCGAAAAATGATTCAGTAAATTTTTTTTTCAATAAATTCCAAATTTTTAAACGACTATTTAAATAATTATTGATGATTTGTATTAATTTTTAATAAACTCTCACCACTGGTATCTCTGTATCCCTGGATTCAGTATCCTAGATACTGGATCCCAGGATACTGAACTGAGATTATATATCGCTTTTAGTATTATTAGAAATTTGTAAAGAAGTATCAAAAGCTGCAGATTTTTTAAAGTCATCTTCGTACATAATTTAGTTAGGAATTTAGATATGTTGCATTCATTTAAAGAGATGCTCTTTTCTTGAATGGAATTCAGAGTAATATCTACAATTGTTAAGAAAAATTCAACTTTAAATAACTTTGGAATTCAGTCAGGTTATCGGTGCATTCATAATCAAACAGACGAACTTTCGATTTGTGCCTTTTGAAGGAAAATTATGTTATTATCAAGGTTAGAGTTCCTCTAATGATGCGGCATCATCAATATATTGTTAAAGGTCGTATAAGAATTTAAGAAATTGGTAATTTTACTGCATAGCTTAATACTTTAATCGTTGATTCAAGAACTTGTAGCAATCAGAAAAAAATTTGTAAGAGTATCCTTTTCTAGTTTCTTAAAAATTCTTTAGCAGTTTAAAGCAATGGGAAGCAAATAAAAATGTGTCTTTCCACAGCATTGTGCATTCAAGCAAAAAAAAAATAAGCAATTTTTATGACTGTTATTAACAGAAAAATATTCTAAAATTCTGATTTCTTACACACACACATAGACAATGTATCAATGTTTAAACTTTAAACTTTTGAGTAAAACCTGTAGCAAATTTCATAAAATTTGGTCAATGGCTTAATAAGATTATCAGAATTTTTTCTAACACAAAAAGTTAGTTCTAAAAAACACAGGCAGCAGGGTATAAATATCCTTACACCAGCGCTTCTCAAAGTGTTAGGGCGCGCCCATTATATGGGCATCAAAGTCTTTTATTATTGCATTTAGTACATTGTTATTATAGATGACGCGATGACGGACGCGAGTGAATATAACGATGAAAATTGGGTAGCAAATACTGAAAGTTTGAGAAGCATTGCTTTACACAAAGTATGAATAGTAAGAAGATTTACTATCTAGCGTTGAAGAAGCATGTTTAATATGCTGCCCACCAATTTCAGCGACCATCTGACAGTATAAAATGATATATTCAGCGGTTGAAAACAATTAATGCATGACATGTTATGATATCTTCAAATAATTCCCATAGCCCAAAATACGGATTCAGGTCTGAAGATCTGACAGACAAAGTTGTAAGAAAATTAATGGCTGAAAACATCATCAGTAAGATAGCATTAAGGTGCCTGCTCCAGATAATGAGCTGCATATGAGGAAATATCATCCTACATAAACACTGCCTTCTTTTCTTTGATGCCCTAAGCACGGAGGTCTAATCTTTCATTTTTTAAGAATTAACCTACCACATCCTTCGCAATGACAAAGATCGTGAAAACACGCATCGTACTGAACACTGCAAAAGCTGTGGAATGTGACACAATTGATGTGTTGTAATTTACTCTTTTTTCCTTTGAAGTTTGTTAATCAATATGTTTGAAGTTTTCATCAAAGTCTGTGCGATACTTTTTGAAGTTATTTCTTTGCTTATAAATTGTTTCTTTTGGTTTTATGAAATGACTTTTTATGTTTAACGAACAAGTTGCAAAACAAAATTTTGAATTTTTTAAATCAACACAAAATTTTTTTGAAAGGGTTAGCCATTCACTCAGGTTAAAGTTTTATTTTCCTCTTTTTAAGATGGGTAATATGTGATTATCTCGAACTATTACTTTTGTTTCTCCACTCAGAAGATCCAACAAACTAATAATCAATAGCAACAATCTATCCTTATTATATTTTGTTAGTACTATTAAATACTAATATACACTTCCTTGCAAACGTAGGCTCAAGTATTTTGCTGTTTTGTTATTTCCACTATTGAAATATAACGAAAAAATGTAACTAAGATCGATTTATTATCTATTGACATCTCACATTCAAAGTAACACGAGGGCGGCTGGTAAGTTTAAACCATCGTCAAGTAACGAAAACGAGACCTGAGTTTTCCCCTCCTGACACTCCCCTCTCTAGTTTTCCACACCATGCTAACGGGAGGATTTTGAGCTTGAACAGATTCAACGTGCATCAGATTTTTACTCGGAAGGTCTTTAGAGCGATAAGGCTTGAATCCACGCCTCAGTAAAAGCAGAATTAAAAAAGATAACCAGAGGCGGATTAAACGGCTGGCGGACCTAGCGTCCGCCAGGGGATCCAATCTTGATGCATTCCAGTTATAAATTCAACGTGCAAGAAAAAGATCTTGAACCGGCATTGCAATTCCAATGATTTCCACGCATTTGAATCATGTAGCAGTCCTAGTCATTTTTCTTCCGTATATCTGTATTTCTGCAATTTGTACAAAATATTCGCATGCGGGTTTTTTTTTTCACAAAATTTTATTTTGAAAAATTGAATACTCTTCAAGTCAAGCAAGTTCGTTTTAGTTCAGAGGCGTGCTTAGTTGCTCTCGGATACATTTTACACTAATGAAAAAAAAAATCCTAATACCAAAAAAAAAAAATTATTGTAGACTGATAAAGCTTCGGCAATACATTTTTGTCGATGTAATATATTTAATTAATTAAAGTTTCAAGATCATAAGTTAATGTAATCACAAGAAGGGCCATTTCAAATGTGAAAATATTACACATTAATAATCTATGTAACTGATAAAATTTTAAGTGCTAGTATGTAAACGTGCATACAATGTGCCGTACAAGAACAAGATATCAGTTTGTGGGATGGAATTGCATGCCTGTTGCTCTTGGTAGGTCAATATAAGGTTATTTAATTCTGGTTATGGAAGACGCTGTTGTTGCCGGCCAATGATGTCCATTCGTGCTCGGTTGAAGAAATATCTGGTGATTTAGCACGCCAAGGTAACACTTTCATCCTCTATAGACACTGGCGTAGCTAGTTCTGAGTGGGCCCCGTATCAAAACTCTTTTGGGGGCCTATTTTTTAGAAAAGAAAGCCCTGTTAGTGGTACTGTAGTTACCCATGATGGGGCCCCGTATCATTGATACGATGGTAGCTACGCCCCTGTCTATAGAGCATCAAAAGAGTATGAGAGAGCACGTCATCCTGTTGGAAAACACCCCTTGAATGATGTTTATAAATGGTGGTGCAACAATTTTAATCACCAGACTGACATACAAGTTTGCAGTCCGGGTGTGTGAAAACCTTGAGAGTGTTCCTGCAATCAAAGTCAATTTCTAGCACCAAATCATAATCCTAGGAGCAGACCAACTGTGTCTAGGCCGCTGTTGTTGAAAGGCGCTGATTTGATCATCTTCAAATCATTATTCAGCCATCACTGACACCAAGAGAAAAACAGCTTTGAGTCCATGTTTTGACGTAGGCCTATACATGGACAACGGTCATCAAATGTAGACAGTTGACATATCGTTCAAAATTACCATTTTTTCGAAGAATACAACCGGAAATAAGATTTGACTGTTGAAATAATTCGAATTCGTAATCTTATTAAGGCTAAGTTGAGAAAGAGACAAGGCCCCATTGTGGCAGAGGCCCTGGCCCATTTGGCCCATGACTTAAGACATCCCTGGGGGAAGGGATAACAGCTGAATATCATTACCAAGCAGTACGTTGTCTCATAAGTGACAGAGAGCAAGAAAAAATCTTCTTTTGTACCGTTTATTATTAACTGAAATGGCCCCGAAAGTTTTGAAAAAAGAAACTTGAGCAAGATAAGCACCTTTCCCATGGTATATTCCTGCAGACTTTCCCTATTTTAATTTTATGTGCATTTATTACTAGCACTGTAGACGTTTCCTTTTCAATTTTTTCTTTTTCTTCTGCTTTCTCGTATTTTAATTGGTTATCATAGCAAAATCAGGTGACGTTTTTCCCACCTTAATTTCTTTGTTTTGATTCCCTTGTGAAACATATTTTACAACCTTCATTCAGCAAACGATATGATTTTATTGCATTTTATACCAAAATATCGATTGAAATATACAAAAAAAAATCTAATGTTTAGTAAATCTACTAAAAATGCAAAAATCATTGAAGTAAAAACAGTCATGTGACATAAACGAAATTAAATTCTGTTTGAATTATTCTTGTAAATTTGAATAAGATTTTATTTTCAACTTTTTCCCTCTAGGAAAGTCAGAATTTTCTTTTTTTTTTCAGAAATTTAATGGATGTTTATGATTCCTTTGAAATGAAACTTCAATTGAAACTCTAAGTTACATTAAAAACTTTTTACGTTTTTAAAGTTATAGTTATTTTATGTTATGTTAAATTACAAATTGTGCTGTGCTGTCGAAAATTCGTCTCTGTGGTTTGTCATGTATCAAGAACAGAAAGCAAGCTGAAAGTTTATAAAAATTAATTGTGTATTATGCAAAAAAATTTTCGCATCATATATTTAAGTGCGTTAAAGAATAGATTTATATATACAGTGAAATACGTTTTACGCGAAAACACTTAAGACGAAATATCGGTTGACAGTCTCGATAATTTACTACGTATTTTCATGCATACTTTTTCTCTTAACATGAAACAAAATCACTTGACACGAAAAAATTTCCCTTTCTGTGAATGAACAAAATACGGTAAATACCAGCCGCGCAGGCTAGATTTAAGACGGGTGTGAAATGAAATAGAGATAGTTTCACATGTTTCGTAGAAAGAAAGCTAACTTGGCTTCGAAATACCCTCGGAATAGGCTATGACACGAGCCAATTTTATTTATCTAAGCTACTTTCACCTTCCACCCTACAAACAACACACAAAAATATCTCACTTCACATCAGTTGATTTTGGTATTTAGTGACGAGTACATCGCACTGTGAGTAAAAATCAGTGAGTTTGGTTCGTGTTTTTTTTTCTGCCTTAGATGAATTTTTTTAACGAGCATAATGGCAAAGAACTCAGTGGGAAAGCAAATTATTATTTCGCTTGAAATGAAGATGGAGTTTCTTGAGGCTGTTGATCAAAATCAGAAGAACTTGAAAATTTTGTATTAAATTTCATAAAGTTCTTCTGAATGTTTTTATTTCATTGACTTTTATTTAATACATGCATATATATATATATGTACTTAAAAATGTAAATAAAATTGTAACGATTCCCACCACATAGCTGTGAATCGGCTTCTTTGTGGATATGAACCACACATTCAAGAAACATCTGCAACGTTAAATTATTGCACGGTCTTGTCTTGGATTGCCCCGAAAACCTTTGACACCACAAGGAACCCCCTTCTATTCCGCCCACGAACCGGATGCAACCCGAGGATAAAGGGGTCGTCCGCGGTCATCCTCGAGACCCTAGCGAGGGCAGAAAGAGAACGGGAGATGGTCTGAAAACCTTCGTTGAGAGCGGATCCCAAAAAACTCCCCTATACAAACAGAACTTGGACTTTAATAATCTAATGAATAAGTTTAATAACTTCGATGTATAAGTTGCAAATAATAGCTACGACTAAATATTTAAATTAATTAATATCATGTTACCTTTAATAATCTCAGACGTCGCAAAAATATACTCTAATAAAATTTTATTGAATACATGTTTTTTTTTTTTTGCAAGATCCTTTAACACAAAAAATATTCCAGTCCCCTAAGTTTCGTGTAAAGCGATTTTCACTGTACTTGAATTTAATAACACACTGAAAGCTAAATTATACTGTCCCTATCTGCTACTTCTATTCATTGTAATTCCATTGTTGCATTAATCTCTAAAAAAAATGACAATGTAAGTTTAAAGAACTTTCCTCCGAATTTATTATTACCTTCAAAAAAATTCGAAAATACTTAGAGCATTGATAGAATCAAAGAATAAAAAAAGTAACGTTAGGTATAACGAAATGAAAAATAATTATTAATATATCTTTTTAAAAACATATATTATGATTTTGAAAAAAATATTTCAATATTTTTTCTAAACTAAATCAGGTTTAGAACAAACAGAATATTCAAGTATCAGGAAAAAACTTTTATTAAAATCTCGTCACTGACTACATAGCCAGGGGCGTAGCTACCGCCGTATCAGCCGTATCAACGATACAGGGCATCCAAGCAACAGGGGCCCCAACACATGCGAGGAAAGTTTGTTAATATATTAAGGGCCTCAAAAAGGGTGTACAAGAAATTTTGATACGGGGCCCACTCATAACTAGTTACGCCCCAGTGTACATACCCTATTTATTTTATTACAATAGATTACATCCTGTACATAATAAATTATTGGTTCTAAAATCATGCTACAACGTAATAGACACTATTCCACTTCCCTCTCAATGGATATATTTTAAACTCTATTAATAAAAACTGCCAAAAAAATTATCCATTAATACAGCATTATAAAAAGTATCGAGAAGAGGAAAGCGAAGTTATTACAAATATGTTAAAATTGTTACTTAATTGTAATCAAATATAATTCCAATTGCAGCAGAATAATAGCATTACAATATCTGTGCAATGTAGGATGTCCGAATGTAGAACATTGATTAAAAAAAATTAATGATTATTTGAGAATCAATAAAGTTTGAAGAGAAGTGTAATCAAGTTGTGTAGAACACAGGGTTGTCAACCTTTTTTGGTTTATCGACCACTCAAACTTTTATGATGCAATTTCACGAACTAGTATTTTTTTAACAGAAAAAAAAAAATTTAAATTTAACTAGATATTCAAGAAAAAGTTAATTGAAACATTTCTATTACCGTGTAAATACAGTAGCCTTAAAACATAAAGATAAGTAATTGTTGTAATTATTATATTAAGTAACCAAATCCTTGAAAAATTCACAGAATAGTATGAAAATTAATCCCCAAATCCTGGCACATAAAACAAGGGAGGGAGGGGGGAAGTCCACAGATTACTACCAAATTAAATATCTATAACTTTTGTTTATTTGGCACATGACGTTGATGAGAAAATTACTGTTGCTTTTCCTCTAGACAAAGTTATGGATTGTAGATCCTAAAATTATGGCATTAACATAAAAATATCTATAAAATTACTTATTATTATTTTTAAAATTTTAAGAGAGGACGATTAAAAATCCAGAGCGTAATTTCCAATTTGGAAGTTGTTAAAAAACTTCTAGGTTAAAATTTTAAATCAGCGTGTGAACTCGGATGCTGCGGCCCACCGACACTTTTAAGGCTCATGGCCCGTTGCTCTAAAGAAATTATATTATGAAAATTTGGTGGAAATTCTTTTTTAAAATCAAATTTTCATTTTGCTTTTAGTCGATGACGTATGAGTGCAAATTGATGTATTTTTTGGGGGGTTAGTGACAATAGATAACAGTGAAGTAGCGACCATTTTATGAGTGAAGCTAATTTTTAACTATCTTTCATATCTTGCAAGCAAAAAATATTCGAAGAAAATAGATTGTTTCAAGACAATTGGGAAGTTGGCTATTTCGTAATGAAAAACAAGCATGGTTCAGTAATTGTTTGATTTGTCACGAAAGTGTTGTACACAAAAAATACCAATAAACAGGAATCACATTCAATGACACTTTTCCCCGAAGATCTCATTCAAGAGTTGATACATTGGTTTTCTTGAATACTCTTTACAACAGCAAAAAAGCGATTTGTCAGTGGTAATATCACAGCGGTAACAAAGGTACCCTATGAAATTTGTTATATGAATGGTAATCATATGAAACCGTTTATTGATGTAATAATTGTGAAGGAGAGTGATTCTTTAAATGCTTCCAATTTAGAAAAATTTAGTGACAAAAATAAAAAAAATAATACATTAAAGCAAAATATGAGTTTTAATATTTTGATCAATTTCCACATTTTTAATTTTCTATGTTATCTTAGTCTTAACTCATTTCCCCCCTCCCTCCATTTATTCTCATGTTGCGACCCTCGTGTAATAACTAACATATATATGCGGCCCGGCAGAAAATAAGGCTCAGTACCCCTGCTTTAAATTTAAGTAATGGAAATAAAATTCTAAAATTTAACCTGTATTAGTTTCATTCCACAACAAAAAAATTTATTACAAAAATGTTCTGTAAAGATATTTATTTTTCATTTATATTTCCTTTTATTTATCAACCAAAAATATTATCATCTTCATTTGAAATCCTTGTGTACTATTTTATTTGTAATCAAATTAATACGAATGTAGCCATTGCGAAAATCCTTCCTGCAAGCGACTCGTCAGATTTGGGCAAGAGTATCTAATTGTACTTGATATAATATTCCATATCTATTTAAGATAAATTAAATTACTTAACAATTTTAATTTATTAGAAAGAATTAATTAACTGTTCCGTCTCCGGTTGTATATGATGTTCTTTAGATAGAAAAAAAATTATATCAAAAGTTTTTTAATTCTTAAGTTTGCAATTTTATGATGTGATTTTAATAATGTAAATTGATATTTACAGTAAAAATTGTAAGAAAAAAAATTTAAAATATAATTCCTTGCAAAAAAAATTCTTAATTTTTTTTAAATATTAAAGTAGAGTAGTAGTTTATTTTCATAAAAATTAGCTTAATCACTTGATTTTCTTATAAATCCTTCAAAATATGATACTTTTAATTTATTATTGATCTGTAGCACTCTAATTAAATGATAATGAGGGATGAGATTATGAAAAAGGTGATAAGGTGCAAAAAAACTATTTCTCGAACAGTTATGCAAAATATTTTATATCGTGATAAAGTAACGAATTTTATCAAATTTATTAAGCTACATTTTTATTTTTAGACCTTAGATGGCGCCACAAGTCACAACACAAAGATTTAAAAAAAAAATTCTTTGGTTGAAATAAACATTTCTCAATTTATGTACCAGATGGCACCACGAACAATGCGAATTTGGATGCTGTAAAAATTTAATTTAAATATTTTTTTTATGTTTCATTTTTTATCAAAAGCATTCATTTTCTCCCTTTTAGTTAAAAGTTTTAAAAAATGTGACATTTTATACATATAAAAGTTTGAACATTTTAAAGTTTGAAATCTTGCTCACCTCTGCTCAAACATTTCACAAAATCTAATTTGATTTTAAAGGTGGAAAATTGTAAATATATATTTTTAAAAATATTTTTTCAGCATAACACATTTTCAACTACGCGATTACTTATTTAAATGATACGTGTAAATAAATAATGAATAAAAACTGAAATTCATTCAATTTAAGCATTTGCAAAATTAATAAACCTTATATATGTAAACGTCACATTTCTTCTTTTTTTTCTAATAGGAAAAGAGGGAACTAGAATAGTTTTAAGAAAAATCCCTTTATGTCAACAAATTTAAATATATGCACCAGTTTATAATTAAATGGTATTACTCTTTGAAACCAGATTACTTGTTTTTCAGTTTCTTGAAAAAATGGATTTCTAAACTTCGCATATTCTTTCGATGCTTATATATTTAAATTCGAAGTTGAATTAATTTTTAATTTACATAATAATTTATTTTAAAACATGAGACACTTTGAAAAAAGAGAACAATGCTAAGACGTTGGTGTGGTTAAAGTTATTATTATAATTATTTAATTCTTTTTACTAATTCTGAATATTCAATTTGTGTTGTTAGCAAACAAATAGTACTGTAAACTCCAGCTTATAGTGCACACCTACACTTTCAAGCTGAAATTTTTAATTTTAAGGTATAATCGCCGGATAACGTGCATCCCCATTTTTACGAAGAAACTAGAAATGTAAATGTCCCTTATGTTTTGAAGTCCTTTATTCGAGGTATTATCCCAAGATTTTGAAGAAATAGTATATTTCTCGAACTACAACCCTTTAAGTTCATAAAGAATGCCATTTCTTTTAAATAAACAGTATTTCGATCTTGTAGAAGTCTAATTTTTTTAGCTTATCTTTTTTTTTTTTAATTTTTAAAACTATCATTTTTATACCCGGCGTATAACGCTCCCCCATAAATTTTGATCTTATTTTTTGTTTTTAAAGTGCGCGTTATACGCCGGATTTTACGGTAGTTTAAAACTTTTATTATAATTTTATGTATTAGGTTGAGTGAAAATTACTTTACTTTAGAGTTATGCAAGAGTTATAAGAAGAAAGGGTTTTGAGGCACAGATAAAAGCATATATGAAAAGCGGAAAAATTCATGCTTGTATATTAGGGCATTTAAATTCATATACTAAAATACTTCCTACTACCTTCCTATTTTCATTTGCTAACATACGAAGGCTTAGGGTCATACATCTTTTGAGGAGGGCATCATCTCTATAATAACGTTTTTATTTTGCTTCAATCACATAAAATCCAACATGGCGGCCCTTTGGCGTGCAACCGAGTAGAACAATAACAACCAATTCGGTGAGGAGTCACCAGCAAACCTTTTGGTATGCGTTTTTTCCTCGTCGCCCGCCCCCACCTTTTTGGCTTATTTATCAAACCCTTACGCGATGGTAAAGAGTTCGTTCTATTTTTTTTTATTACTTAATTTTGAAGCTTAACTTTTCAGACCTGACATATGTATTATATATATAATAATAATTATATATATATATATGACATGTTTCGAGTAGAATCGTCTTAATTTTAAAAAAAGATCTTTATTCTATGAATTTTTACACCACCCACGCTAAAAAAAAAGGACACCAAAGTGAAATCTAAGTGTTGTTACCACTTAAGTCGAGATGTGAAAAGTACCTCTGATTTTATGATTGTACTTGAAAGTTAATGCTGACATATAGGGCTATTAAATATAATGATCGGGGATTAGAAATGTTTAGGGGTTTGGCCATCTGTTTCGGAAAAAATAATTGGGTTTAAATTTTAAATCTTGAAGATAAAGGAAGATAAAAATTGTCTATTTTGGGGAATTTTAAATTTTTAACACAAACAATTATCACATAAAATTTTTCTGAGTTGATTTCTATGTCTTTAACGTTTGGAGATTGGTTAATTTGAATTAATGTCACATTAAAAAAGAGGGTTACTATATAAAAATGGCAATTTTAAATCAAAATCAAATGATGAGGACGATGCTCTAAGTGTGGCATTTAGTTTTTACACCAAACTATGGATGGATTAGCATTAGAAGAAAACAGCCTTTGAAATCTTCAGATTGCAACTAAACAAACAAATTGTAATGTAAAAAAATCCCCTTTTTTCAGTTTTGGTTTTTGAAGAATACTATTCCCCCTAGTCTTTCCTGAAGTTATTTCTTCCCTATAAAACACTATATAACGTTAAAAAGGGACAAAAAAAAATTAAAAATGTAATTATGTCAATACTTTTAGCACGGTGTTTGAGCAGAAAAATTTAATTTTTAAATGGGGCCCTAATTCATATTTCACTAAATTGTTAAATTGAAATATGCACAAACCCATATATGTATGCCATACATATGCATATACGGGGGAATGCGTATAACGCGAAAACCTTTGACAAAATATATGGGTAACAGGAAATAATACAACCCCTTACAAACTATTATGTTTTTTTTTTTCCTTTTAGCACTAAACGAAAATCGCTAAAGCGAAAAACCCTTCTGGGAATGAACCAAATATGGAAAACACCGGCATTTGGACTGCCCAAATTGTTTTTCAGAAGAATTAATTCTTCAGTCTTTTTAAAATTATTTTCTATAAAACCTAATAGATGTGTTTGTTTTAAAGGCCTTTTTTGTGGATAAAAAAATATATTTTTTTCCCGTTATACAGCCTTTTTTATTTCCAATAAAACGAAGACACGACATGAGGGGTTGTCATAGAAGTAGATAATTAATTTGTATTTTGTGGAAAATACCAATTTTGGTAGACAAAGAAATTTTTAAAACTAGTTCAAAAATAAAAAAAAATCATTGATGCAGATTCCCAAAAACGAAAAAGAAATGAATAATGCAGTTTCGTTCCCAGTCATCCGAAATGGGAAATCATGAAAAGTCTGCGCAGTTATTTAGACGCGCATGCCAAAGGTGAAATGAATAATAAACGGGCACCAACGAACAATTTGATGCTAAATAAAACAATGTAAAGAAAAAAGTCGGATTATTTTCCCAAAAAATCAATAAATGTTTTGTTTTTTAAAATCTTGAAAATTTTTATTTAATTTTCATTTTCTTGTGAATGTTTTTTTTTTCAATTTTTTTTAAAAACATGCAAAAATATATGTGAATAAAAAGTACCTAATAAACGTTTTGTTAAATATAGCATTTTTTCCATTTCCTTTTAAAAAGAAATTTTTTAACACGAAAAAAAATTTCAGCACCCCCTTGTTTCGTGTTAATGATTTTCCTTTTATATGTACATACGCCATACTTATGCATATATATATATGTCAAAATACATATGTTACCATTTAAGTGTATAATTGAGTTATTTCATAGAATAACTAGGTATTTCAAGAATTAACTAGTTAAGTCAGAGTTAAAAAGTATGTAATAGATGAAAAACTTCATATCTTACTTAGTTATTCTATTAAATATCTAGTTATTTTGCGTTATAAACTCAATTATTACCTAGTGTTACCTAGTTATTCTGTTCAAAAATGTAAGAGAATATTAATTTAAATTTTAAGAAATATCTTTATTTTACTTTTCATTATTTATTAGAGCAAGGATTGCTACGATGACACTTTGAATTGCATTGCATATTACTTTTGAATCATGCACACTTTATATTACTACACATTTTTTTCATTGCAATGCAGCTATAAGCGTTTCAAAACTGACTAAAAGCAGCCAAAACCGGTTCAAAGAACTTTCGAGTGCCGGAAGTCATTTTGACTGCTTTTTAATTTCAATTAGAAAAACAATTATGTATATAATGACACAATTTCTTAGAAATTTTTAGAATATATTTTTTTCCCAAGGGAAGTAATTTTTTTTTTGTTAATATTTACTAATAACTTGTTATATGACTGCAAATAATATAAAAAATATTAAAATTCAATTTTAAACAAAGTTTCTTTACACATTAGTTATTCTTTCACAATGCAGTTCTTTTGACTGCTTTTGGGCAATATAGGTATATACTAAGTTTCAGTCTTTCTAGTGTTAACGATCAAGTAATCGTTATTCTATAGCAGCAGTCGCCAAAGTGGTGGTCCACAAGAAAATTTCGCTGGTCTCCAGAAAAATGTGGAATATACTTGTTCGTCACGTTAAAATATGTTTTAAGATGCATTGAAACATAATTCAATTCATAACAATACGTGAAAAGTTAAATCAACGCTACTTAATAAAATAATGCCATTTCTTAGAATAACGCCATGGTAAATAATTTGTACTGCAGTAGCTGCAATGTTTTAGCTACATGTTCTGTCTCGTCTCGTTTCGCATCTAATCATTTCGTATCTAATGTTTCACTGTCTTGTATGTCGCATATGTATATGGTTCTATTAGAGGTCTGTGGGATTTAAATTATGAATTTACTGGTCCGTGATGTCAAAAAGTTTCGCGACCACTGTTCTGTAGAATACCTAGTAAAGTAGTAGAATTCAATAATTTTATATACTTTAACGTTTTTGTCTAGTTATTTCGTGAAAAAAAAGTTATTTTTGGGAAATAACGGTTTTAAAATTTTGGGTACCGACTCTTGGAAGCGTGAGTGATAAAAGAAATTTTTAGATATTTAGTGTCATTTAGATTAGAATAAATTTTTAAAATTGTTTTAAAAAATTTTCAAAAATTTTTTTTTTTAAATAATATTTTGGCAAAAAATTTGAATAATCTTTTTTTAAAAAGGGTTTTTCCTTTTGAAAAATCTTCTATTTAAAAATTTTTTTGTGCTTGATTATAGATCAGATCTTTCTACAGAGGCTCAACTAGAATTTTTGAAAAATTCCCATTATTTTCAGAGTTACCACCGATTGAACTAATTATCGGCGGTATTTTCTTAAAATTGTTCTTCTCTGTTGTCGTTAAATATGGATAAACCCACTTCTAAGTTATATATTTCAGAAATTCTAGTTGAGCCTCTGTAGAGGGGTCTCAGCTATATACAGTCAAAACATTATTATAATCGAAGCATTTTTCACAAAAGGAGAACATTTTGAAAAAAGGTTATTCTAAGTTAATTTTTTGCCAAAATATTGTATTTAAATCTTTTTTTTGTCAAAATGCCCTTACAACAATTTTATACATGTATTCTAATCTAAGTAAAACTAAAGATCATGAAAATTATCCATTTATGCGCTTTTACAAAATCACGGTTCCAAACGTAGTCGGATACCTTAACGGGGTAACATATACACATACATCCAACAATGTCTGAAAATCTGATTCAATGGCAGAGTCCTAAGCATTGTTGTCCTAAAATTAAAATCTATCAACCAGCTGATAATGTTTTTTGTATTTAAGACATAATAATTATTTTTTTTTATCTTTGTCTGGCTACTTCTTTTTCTGATTAAGTTTTGCCCATTTAATCCTTTTGAGCCTTGGGCTACTTAAACGGTTTCAAACTTTTATAACAGATTTACAACTTAAAATTGTTTATTTGAATCGTACAACGCATCCTGGATGGGAATAATCCGACCTTTTTGAAATCCTTTCCCACGTCCTTCACAGTCCGAGCTTCACTGCACTTTGGGCTTTTTTCTTGCTTCGATTGAAAAGTTCAAAATCTTAATCCTCTGTTTACAAGTGAGGGACGTTATGGTTGATGAAGTTACATACCATTTTCCTCGCGTGTATGCTTTTCGTAATCGTATCCTATAACTTATTACGTAGATTTGACTGTCTGCTGGGAATCTGTAGCTGTCTTTTGTTATGAATTAAAAAATAGATTTGAAAATTTTGCGGAATACATACACATAATAAAACTCTTCATATACCTCTGAAAAATTCTATATTTATCCAAATAATTGGATGATAATTTTTTTTTTATTGACTTCAGAATACTAATATCATAACGAATATATTTTAGAAACGACAAAAATATTGTTTTTACAAATAATAATTACTTTTTTCCTAGCTAAAATGAATGATAGATATTTATATTATTGTTCCTGCTATTCATGTCTTTTTAAGTAAGTTCTTAATTAGCATCACTTTTTATTTTTAATATCTTTATGCCGGTTCCGGGGGCTTAGAGGTAGCTAGCCAGCTTCTTAAGCTTAAGGTTACTGATTCGACCCCGGCTGGAGTCGATAGATTTTCTGGATGCGGAAATCATAGGCCTGCGTACCACATGATAATGTGGCATGTAAAAGATCTCTTGAGTATCAATTCTTCTCTGGTACACTTGGCAAAATTAAATCACGACAATACTTAACATCCGACACAAGAGCTTGAATTAAAACTAATTCAAGCGTCCAGATTTGGTAGCGAGATAGATAGACTATAGATGGAGCCACCATGAAATTGCTCTCACTTTTCGGGACCTTCTGCGTCTGCAAAGGCTAAAATGTAGTCCCATTGGAGGGGATTTTATGTTTTGTTTAATTTTTAACTCGTATGAAATATTTTATTACTTTTTATAATAATCAATCTCAGATTTCGGTGCGAAAGGATATTTTGCACGGGGAAAAAATGCTCCATATAAGTTATAGTTAAAATTTCATATTTTATTCAAAAATGAGAGAAAATAAGAGTCGGTATGAACTAAAATTTTTATGATCACAATCTGATATTTTATCGTAATTTGGGATATTCTCGATGAAACATAAATAATTTTTTCCAAAATTTAGTCTGATTAAAAGCCACCATTCACTTCCCTTTACTCCATTTAGAATTTATTTGACAATAAGTGAACACTTCAGACTTTTGCTATTATTTTTTACAATTTTTTTTTCAATTAATCCCATCTTTTATTTAAATTGAGTAGTGGTTCAAAAATCAAGTCGCATATGCAAAATCAGAAAAGGACAAATTATCGCGCAGTACAGATTGATTCATGATAAGTGTGGCCAATTTTAAAAAGCGTATAACTACTTATGGTAGATTTTAATCGCTTTATTACCAGTTTTATTTTAAAAAAAAAAGGATCGCTTAAATTACCAATTTAACTATTTTTATGACTGGGAGCAAATTATGGCTCCGAAATTAGGTCCAAAAACGCGAAATGAAATTTTAAAGCTTTTGAAGGATGATGGCACAAATTTTGTTATAAATAAAGAATTTAAAAATCAGAAAAGACATTTTTCTAATGGATTACTATCTGAACTTTGAAAAGAAATAATATTTGCATGGCAATCAAAAGCTCCAGGGGAAGAAAAAAAAACGTGGACAAAAAAAAAAAATGGAAAAAAAAGAAGACTTATCACTGTAGAAAATCCTTTACGTCAAAGAACTTCAGCAAAGAAACTACAGGTATCGCAATCAACAATTTGTCATCAGATGAAGAAAATTGACTATAAAAAAGTGAATAAACTAGTCTGTCATTAAATGTATGTAAAGACCATAGAGAAACCAAGAAAATATTATTGCCCTCTGTATTTAATGTTACGCAAAAGTAGATACAAAACAGGGACAGCTTCTGATGAAGCACAAAACGAAGATACAGTATATTTCACGCGAATGCCGAAGGCAATTTGGCCGTCAGGTGTTATGGTATGGATAGGAATGTCTTTTCAAGGCTTAACAAGAACATTTTTTGTAAAACCAAAAGTTAAAATTAATGCTAAATACTATAAGAATTAAGTTTTGAAACCCATGATCAGAGAAAGTAAACGTCTTTTCCCACCAGGAAACTTTGGTTTAACCGAGATTTTGCACCAAGTCACTGCAATATCAACTATAAAATGGCTGAAAGATAAAAAAATAAAAATAAATTTTCGTCCTCCTGAGAAATAGTTACCATCATCCCCTGACTGTGTTCTTTGTGATTATTTTTTACGAGGATACTTTAAAAAGGCAATTAAATAGACGTAAAGTAAGAACATTTCAATGGCTCAAAAAGCAATCCAAGAGAAAATTAGAAAAATTGCTGATCAAAAAATCTCATTTGGCTTGATCTAAGTGTTTTACGTAAAGTGCACAATGCTAAGGAAAACCACATTGAAAATTTCATGTAAATAACTTAATTCAATACAAATTTATGCTCTAAAATTGCTCACATTATTTTTGAATCTATCTGCACCTATACACTGCTGTTTGTGAAAAATGCAACACCCCGAATGAATCATCAGAATTAAATGAATTTTGAGGGAAATATGAATTATAGGATGTTACGTAAGACAGTAAAGTTTCAGAGCCACCATTCATGCATGGCGTGCTCAGCCCCCTCTGGACTGATGCTGAAAACGTATAAATAGAGGGCTGTAGAGGGACGTTGAAAATAGTTAATGATTATTTGTTAGTGGCGAAAACGTTTAGTGAGACCTAAGTATACCTCCACTACGAAATAAGGAGAAATTTCAACAACTTACGGAGTTTGAACGGGGATTATTATCGGCCTTCGAGAAGGAGGATTTTCCTATCACGCAATAGGAGCTCGTGTGCAGTGGAACAGTTCTACAGTGATGTGTATAACGCGCACCCCCGTAAATTTCAATCTTCTTTTTTGTGTTAAAGTGCGCGTTATACGCCCGATTTTAAGGTAGTTTAAAATAAGTTTTACCCATAAAATTGTAGCTACTCCACTGTTGTCTATTATCGCTAACCGTTCCAAATAGAAAAAGAATATCAATTTGTACCCGTACGACACCGACAGCAAAAAGAAAAATTGATATATTTGATTTCTTGACAAAGAATTTCCCACAAATTTTTAATTAAATGTTCTTAAATAAGTAAATTTCTCAGAGCAATAGATCATGACCGGGCCACTTAAAAAAGCTCGGTGGACCGCAGGTTGAGTATCGCTGGTATAGAATATACATTATTGTATGAGCTGTTTTCAACTAGTTGATTATCATCTTTATTATCGCTTATCGCTGTAATATCTTTTACTTTTAACATCCTTATTCTTTGTTGAGTTACTGTCTTTGTACTTGTACAACGAAGGTTTCGTTCGAAAAACAAATGATTTTTCGAGAAAATCATTAATAACATCATTGAAATCAATTTCCAATACAATATCATTTAGAGCCCATAACAACATCAAACTGTTGAGCTTTTCAATTTTTCCTAAAAAAATACACATTTTTTTGCATTTACCTTTCGGAAATTCTACAATAAGCAACTACACACAAAAATATCCATAGTTAGAAATTGCATACTTTGTATCCAATAGTTAAAAATACTACTAGGGAATTATTATGTACATCTGTTAATTGGAAATTTTAAAACACCGACTAATAGATGTTTGACAATATTTTTGATTCCTGATTCGAAAGAGTTCTTTTTCGACTTTATGCAGAGAAGAAAATGTTGCTTCATTCACATCCTGCTGCATGAGATATGTTTTCATAGTTTCCAAACAATGTTAAGTATTAGAAAATGTAATAGTTTTGATAGGAATTTCAATATCAATTTCTGCATTATAAAATCGCTATTCATTTACAAATCTTAAGAAACAAAACGTTTTGCAGAACTGTACGCATTATAAATTTTACTTCTCTTAAGAAAGAGGGCAAATGGCAAAATCTCTTAAAATATTCCCTGTGTCGTGGAGTGGGATGAGACAAGAAAGGAATTTCCTATCTTATTCAAAACTCATTCAATAGATTACACTCATGACTCAACTGTCCCTGCAAAACCTAATAATAGGCAGCATCCTTTCCCCTCGAAATTTGCTGCTTACAAGAAAAGTCTTTTTCTCTGTTCCAAGCAAAAAAGATATGTCAATTAAAAAGAAATCCAATTATTTCTAATCCAAACAAATAAAAAATTCGGTTGTTGAACTAATTCGTCAATTAAGGGTTTACTTATTATTCTTTAAATAGGAATATTTTGCTTTCATTTTAATCGGGAGAAAATAAAAATTCGTTAAATCAGGGTCCTACTGAATTTCGAAAGAAAGAAAAACAGTGAAGCTATATTTTTATCTATAAAAATGTGTTGAGTTTACTACATTATAAAGAAACAATTTAAAGCATTTTTGATCATCTCACTTTAACCCTTTATCTACCGACGGTACTTTTAAGTACCACTCACTTTAAAATAACATAGAATAACTAATTTTCCGAATATTCTGACGATACTTAGCAGGAATATTCTTTGAAATCCACGCTTCCAAGATATTTGGCAGCACGAGTTCAATGATGAGTATTTTAGTGGGAAACGCGAATAGTTTTATAGCAAAAATTACGTTTTCAGCTGACGGCAAAGATTGCAAAGCTGATTGTAAAGATTATCATTTTTGTCCCGAAAAAATAGTTAATGTCAAAATTTAAGTGTCTTATTTTTTTTTTGTATGTTAATGAGGACCTTAGAAAACGATTTGACTCTTTATTTTAAGTGAACTGTGTATATAATTAATTTTATAGTGGAATATCTTTAATTAATTAATTAGCTCTAACGGATTAAATTTCCCGAAGTATATTTTTTTTTTGTATATCCCTTTTTTTAAAGAGTGACCCAAAAAAAAAATATTGATAAAAAACCGTAAATCATAATGGGTAGATAAAGGGTTAAAAACCTTTTTAAAATTTAAATTATGCTCACAAAAACGCATAAAAAAAAATTTTAAATTTTTTTAAATATTCGTTCTTCTCTAAAGTAAACTTATTCCATAACTTTCATCAAATAGCTGGCAGTAAGATAAATATTTTTCTTTAATAGAAAGCTAGTTGTTATAGCTTTTTAAACACTTTGAGGTTTTCTTTCAGGTAACGCACATCGGATATCGCAATCAAGATTATTTGGTTATTTATTTTTAAAGACGCCTCTGTAACTAGTTCGAAAAAAAGAAGTGCAGGAAGAAAGAGAGAAATCCTGAAAAACCGGAAATCTCTCAGATTGTACAGAATTTTCTTTTCATTATATTGTATATAAACTACATGGTTGTATGCAGGAAACTACAAAAAAATATTTGAAAAAATTTCCACAACACAGTATCAAAATTAACATTTTCCGCAGAATGATTTTTTCAAAAGAATATATTTGTATCATCTACACATCCTATGCCATTTTTTATAATGCTTTTACTAATATTACTTTTAATATTTTTATGTTCTAAAAATTTTATCTGCTTAGAAATTTATTTTAGTTTTTTTATTTGATCCCTTTTTTTTGCCACCCGTCAACGGTGTCAATCGAGGGCCCGGAATTCATCGGACAAAGGATAGATGAGCCTGCCGTTAGCTGTAGGAAGCAACACAGTTGGCAAGATTTGGCTCCCCACCCCAATCTCATGGGATTACACCCCGGAGGGACCAGGGGTCTCCACCCCTTCATCTTCCACCAGCCTCCCAAAAGGACTTTCGCCCCAAAGGCATTTTGAGTACCCCATGCCACCAGCGTATTCTTTTTTCAAACATCCAGTCCTTCCGATTGAACCCAGGTTCTTTGGAACAGGGGGTTTGCATCACAACCACTGTACTTTTGGCGGTTTTTTCTCTGTTGTAGCATTGGTGTTTGTAAAATTCAAACCCCTAATTGTTTTAAAACAGTATCTCTAAAGAGATCTAGCAATTATACCATTCAAAAGCTGGTGTAACAATTTTTAGCTATATTTATCGTACAAAATTGTCTCGTGTAATTAATTTTATAAAATTAAATTATATAAATTAATGAAATGAATTAATACTTAAATAAGAGTGAGTGAGTGTATATTAACGCGCGTCACACTATAAAGCAACACGATGGTTACAAGCGATGTTACGTTTGAGATAAATAACGGTAGCGTAATATTGATCATTTTAAACGTTTAGTTTATTTACGTCACAGCTATTATTTACAGATTATGCATTTAAGTTATTAAACTTATTAAAGATTATTAGAGTTCAAATGATGTGGTTTGTGAAAGGGGAATTCTCTTTCAGGCTCCGCTCACTTCGAAGGTTCAAAACATTTCTCCTTTTCCCTCTCTCTTCTCTCTCTTCGGGGATCAGGGGCCGGCGCCTTTTTAGCATCCAGTTACATCCTGCTAGTGGCGGGAAAGAGTCTCTCGTGATGTCAAAAGGTTGAGAGGGAGGTCCAAGGCGGGATCACGCAATAACTTTCAAGATACAGCTGCAAAAATGCACATGTGATGATTATTTCCACAAAGCCGATTCACAGCTGTATGGCGGGAATCGTTACAACGAAGGACCTTGTAATTTTGAACCATGTTCAAGTGACGAGGACGACACCTGAGCTGCAACTTCTCTCCGAACTTCCACACCACACCTAGGGAGGACACTAAGCCTCGACAGATTTAACTTAGACTAGCGCATATATAAGGCGGGTCTTTGGTGGCAAAAGGCTAGAATTAAGGGCACGCCAACTACGATTCCGTAACCGTAACCCCAAGTTCACCCCTGCCACTTAACCACGGTCCCAACTCCACCGGTGTAACTGATTTGATATAGGAGTGCAACGCGCCAAGCGCTTTTTGGCGCGATTCTCTAATCGTGCCAAGCATCGGTTGTTGTCGGGTTATATGGAATCCAAGATGACGGCCAAGAGTTTCCCTTTTGTTTTGTCTACGCCATGCCTTAGTGCACGCCCCGCTTTTAATTTATTCCTTCGATCAGTGTAATCACTATTTTTTTAATTTCATAATAAAACTAGATTTCGAAGGGAGAGGGGGTGGTACGATTTTAACATAAAGAAAATACAACAGAAAGTAATATTAATGTGTTACACTTCCAGATATAAATTATTTACACTATTTTAAGCATTCATTACACAAAATTTGTAACAATATCGCACGATAAAAGCATCAAAGTAAACCATATTGTAATATTATTGCCTATCTTGCGAACATAAACGCCTAGTCCTACTGTATCAAATTAGCATCAAAGATGGAGTTACGCAATCTGATAATTAGACCGACGATATGTTTATTTCAAATATCTTACCCATCAAAAAGAAAAGAAAAAAGAAAACTGCAAGGAAAAAAAAGGAAAAGAAGTCGAAAAATTTCCCTGTTTTTCAATTTTAAGAAAACAATTTTTTCAAAATTAATTAATTTTAAGGACATTTTATGATTTAAAGCATACAAGTGATTTTAAAACGTACATTATTTTATAATTAGAACAGGGGCAACTATGAGGGTGAAAGGGATGTCGAAGATGTTTCTAGTAAACTGGGCAATGGGGTTACAGGCTGCACTTCTTAGAAACGTCCCGAAATTTTTTCCCCACCGGCGAGTTGGGGTCTAATAAAACCAATTCAAAATTTGGCCACCATAAAATGTGTTAAAGAGAATAACTTAAATTTTTTAGAAATACTTTAAAAAATAGAAAACAAAAATTAAATCACAAAAGAAAAAGTTCGTTAGATAGAAATGTATATCGCTATAGAGAGGTTATTTTACGAAGAAAATCGTGAAATGTTCTTGGTTCCTGGAAAAAGTTCGCTATATAAAGTTCGCTATTCGTTATAAGGAGGTTCGATGTATTTATATATATCTTCCAAATGATCCATTTCCTTTTATTTTTCTTCTTAAAATATATTCCTTTTTGTTAAGATGCATTTCAATTCCAAAAAAATCCGCTCGAATAAACTTTTTGCAAGCCCACGCATTAACGTGCATTCCTTATGTTTTCAAAACCTCCCTTCATTCCTCGGTAAAAGATCCCAGATACAAAAGCTTACTTAACAATAGCGAGCGAATCGTTTTAATGAATTATAACCGCCGCCCATTAAAACGAAACGCGAAATGAAATATAATAGTTTAGATCCAGAGAAGAAGACATGCTATTCTGAAAGACAGAAGCGGCTATTTTCCACAGCAAAGCGAACGAATTTATGTGAGGACCTTTTGTGGGCACACTTATTCAAGAACCCAGAGAGTTTCCTTTTCCATTAACAAAGCGGTCGCAGAACCGCGGAAGAGATATTTTCTGGTCTTAATTGCAGACATTCATTCATTCGAACTTTCTAAAAGTTTTGCAGAAAACGATGTGCGAAGTGCTGTTGCTTCTGCCCGCTCGTGGTAATAATTATTTCCAGAAATAATTCTGCCAAGGCTCGGCTTGTACTGCAGGTGCAATCGATGATAATGATGTTCCTCCCTACAATCATAAAAGCCACAGTAACCGCTGTTAATACTCGGTTATTAGGCTCCTCGCCACTAGAGGGCGCTCCTTAACGGCATTAAAGTTAATGTTCTCGAGATTGCGTAAACTGGGGGTTTCTAATTGGTTCGTTCCGCGAGAGTTTTGATGAAACCCTCTAATCATCGTTAATAATAATAACAAGTTCGAGCTTGCCGAAGTTGTTTTGAGTGTGTTTGGAGTTGGTAATTATGAGGGAACAGACCCAGAGAGAGACGTTCGAAAAAAAAAAAGGAAAAGAACTGCTTGGGCAATAAACATTACGTTTAATTGTTAGGCATGGTTTAGATGCAAAATAGGCGTTATTGTTGAAAGACAGTTGATAACAATGTTTTTCTATAAGAGATTATACATGAAATAAATCATTTGTAATAAGGTTATAAAATCAACAAAATGGAATAGTTCGAAACGTTCTTCAGATGACAGTTCTGCAACGAACATTTGAAATGTTCTGAAATTGAAACCAGAATATTTTCGTTGTTAAACCAGACGTTATATCGTCAAATCACATTTGATAGTAATGTAAAAGCATGCTATATTTTAAAAAAAATTATTTACACTCAGTACACAATAAGTACACACTTTTTTTTGTATAAAATCGTGAATATTTTAAGGAATAAATCAATTTATAACGGTATACAAAATTATCAGAAATACATAAACTTGGATTAAAAATTAAGTATATATAATTCCCATCCCCCTCCAGTTTTATTTAAAAATAAAAATATTCTTATGTAAGATAAGGCCACCTGTGGATTACACATACTTACTAAGAATCTCAATAGTACAATCTTTAATACTACTCAAAATAGCAACTACCACACCACTCCAACGGGGGGGGGACTTTGAATCTGAACAAATTTAATGTGCATCTTCCCCTCTACACGGTGGCTCTACAGTTTGCTATCTTAACCACAAAGACACTAAGGCCACAAATACCGTATTTACTCGAATCTATGCCACTCTATTTTTCCAGTGTTAGTGCTACTGAATATCGGGTGCTGTTTAGAATCGAAGGCAAAACATTTGTTGGATGAGGAAATTGAGTTTCAACCCCTTTCAAAATTAAAAATGTAACCGTTCATTCTGGCCACCTGAATCGATTACTTATCCCATTCCGCAGTTCATCTCCAGTATTCAGTCTATCCTAAACATCGTTGTCGGCTCGTATTTAGTAAAATTTTTTTTTGCATACGCTCTCTTTTAATCATCTAAACATAAAAGATATAGGTTTTTGCATCAAGACGCAAGTGGGAAAAGCGAGGCTAAATTTTATTTGCTGAAAAAAACGGAAACAGAGCAGCGGTCACTGAAAATTGGACACGGATGAAACAACTATGCGTCGATGGCGTAAGTAAAATGATATAATTTTTGCTGGAAAAATGTCAACATTCTTTTTTTCTTTTACGTTCTTCATTATTCATAAACAAATTGCTGCACAACAAATGCATTGGATGGCACGGAGGATGCAATGGATCCGGAAGATGCAGAGCTACGGAAATATTATGGCATGGAAGATTTCCGTGGGAAAATGGCGTTGCCTGCAACAATTCCGAAGTCAGCTGTTACAGTGAGTGACGAATCATTTCGAAAAATGACAAATTTACGTTTTCAAAATAAGGTTCAGTGTGTATTTGAAAATTTTTAATAGTGGTAAAATAAGTTAATTATTAACTCCTTATTATTTCTCATTAATTTATTTTTAGATTTCTTATCGGATATCAATGAACCTTTTACATAATTTTTTAAAATTTTTTTTCTCAAAATCGAGTAGAGAAATCTGGTGCGGCTTAGAAACGATGAAAGCAATTTTTCACAAAAACTTGTTGAGAATTTGGGGTGTGACTTAGAATCGATGGCGGCTTAGAATCGAGTAAATACGGCCATCCTTAAGTTTTTTAAATTATAATATGTTAAATTCAGTAATACTCGAGACTTCGGTAATTTTCAAATATCATCAATTTTTTTTTTCCATCTCTGAAACTCATGTGGATTCAGTCCCCACTTGGATGAAATTGAAAAGGGTTATTGAAGATGATCGACTTAAAGGCGATAAAGTTAAGAAGTTAATCCCGGGGATGAGTTCCGGGGAAATGCTTGATTCTCACAATCAGGAGCTGACAACTGATAAGCTCATAGAAATGCAGGAGCAAGAGCAAGAAATTGAAGAACTTGGGTCTTTAGAAGTAGTTTAATCAGAAGACCGAATAACGGTTGAGAATTTGACGGAAAGCCCCAGATTAATTGAAAAAGGGTTACAAATTTTAGAAAATACAGACTCCACCGTAGAGCGCATTTTTTTTCAATAAAAAAAGGGTTAAAAAAATATTAGCAGGCCACGAGGAAATTTTGTGGGAGAAAAAAAATTTGAGCGTTCAGACTATTTTGTTAGATTTTGTGAAACCTTCTACATGAGAGATTCCCAAACTTTTTTTCTCATGACCCCTGGGATGTTTTTAAAAATTTTTGGGGAGACCCCTTTTCTTATCTAATATTAATTTTTTTTAAATTTATCAACTTAAATGTCTTTTGACATCTGGGTGCTACCAAAACATTAAGGGATGCGACTAGTTCGGGAAACCCTGGGTTTTAAAAAAAGCGCATAAATGGATAATTTTCATGATATTTAGTGTCACAGATTAGAATACATGTATAAAATAGTTTTAAGAACACATTTTGACAAAAAAAAATTATTTAAATACAATATTTCGGCAAAAAATTAACTTAGAATAACCTTTTTTCAAAATGTTCTCCTTTTGTCAAAAATGCTTGTAATGACTTCCCCCCGGGGGCCCTTTCTCCTAATTTTCAGCGTGAGCTAGAGATGTAGGAATAAATGAAGAACTAGACGCTGCCATGATCTTAATATGATTTTTACTAAGATCTTAATTTATACCAATAAAAAATTTAGATAATAATATGATATGTGAGAGAATCTACGGTAGCTAGACACACAAATATAATCCCCGGAAATAAGCAACCCGACCACTATCAGTAACTAACACCCCTAAGTCAATTCCATTGCGATCACAGACCCAAATTTTTTTAAATGGTCACTCCATTTTTTAATGTCCCACGAAGTATCAATCGCTCTGATCCAGTTGGCTGGGTTCACTGGCGGGAATGGTATGCACCTTGACAAGGGCTCGCCAAAAATCTTGACTGTCACCAATTCGCGAAATACTCTTCACACTTACCACACGCACAACATAATATTCTATGGGCCCCCTAGCCCCTAAACTTTTTTATTTAAAAGCTGCCTAATTTGCATCTTTCTTTTAAGTTTTACTTCCAGGTTGGTTGAAAAGAGTTGCCATTCATTCTGGCCCCAAAGAACCCAAAAGGGTATGTTAATGAAAAAAAAGCGTGAGCCCCTACATGCATCTATTATAATAATATTTTGTTTTTGTTTCAGACCTCTGCAAAGGGTCAACTATGATTTTTTAAAAATTTACGTTACTTTTAGAGTTACAACCCATTGTAAATCGGCGTGTTTTTCTTTTAAAATTTTCTCCTTTTTTAAAAAAGGGTAAAATTTTAAAAATATTTTTTTTGTCAATTATGTAAATATTTTGTTTAAAAAACATTTTTTAAAAAAGGGGTTTTATTTCATTTTTTTTTTTAAAAATTTTTTTAGTTAAAAAAAACTTTTTTTTTTTAATTTTTTCCAAAAAAATTTTAAAAAATTATTCATTTATACGCTTTTGCAAAATCATGATTCCGAACGTAGTCGGACACCTTAAAAGAATTACATTTCTGACTGTAGTGAAGCATTGTGTTTAAAACTTAAGTACATGTTAATGAATTAAAATTAAAAATCAAATAAATACATTAGATAACTGAGCAACAAACAAATGCTTTTAATAAGAAGGATGAATCTGGGTGCGCGATAACAAATTTTCAACATTTGTCATCAATCATGTCAGGTTTAATCCTAAATCTCCTTTATTAGTATGTGTCCACTTTTTTTTCTTTCACTTTCTTTATTTGTTTTTGAGATTGGCAAACTCACTGAAACTCCCTCTCGCTAGGAAAAGCTATTAAAAATTCTCTCACGATATTCCCTATAATTTGCGACAATATCAGGTATGTCTTTTTAAAGCCAAAATTGCTGACATCCGTTTCTAAACTAAGATTTTTGTTAGGACCTATTCTGATCAAGTTCCTATTGTAGTATGACATATTTTTTTCAAAGTGACTATACGGAATCTCTTATTATCTACTGTTGTATTACTATAAAAAAAGCAATCTCAGACCTAGTTTAAAAATCTGAGTAAAGGTAGGTTAAAATGTTGTAACACAGAGGTCGCCTAAGTGGTGGTCTGCGAGAAAATTTCGCTAGTCCCCAAAAAAATGTGGAATATACTCACTTATCATGTTAATTTATGTTTTAACCCTCTGGATGGATCATCAGTTTTTTTTTGCCGCACTGAGAAACATCCGTCTGACCGACGGATACGTAATTTTTTGAATTTTATTACCTTACGGTATCCGACTATGTTCGGAACCGTGATTTTAAAAAAGCGCATAAATGGATAATTTTTATGCTATTTAGTGTCACTTAGATTAGAATACATGTATAAAATTGTTTTAAGGACACACATTTTGACAAAAAAAATTATTTAAATACAATATTTCGGCAAAAATTAACTTAGAATAACCTTTTTTTCAAAATGTTCTCCTTTTGTGAAAAATGCTTCTATTATAATAATATTTTGCCTGTATATAGCTCAGACCTCTGTACAGAGGCTCAACTACGAATTTTGAAAAGTTCACATTATTTTCATAGTTGCCACCCATTGAAATAATTATCGGCGTTTTTTTCTTAAAATTTCTCCCCTCTGTTATCGTAAAACATGGATAAACCCACTTCTAAGTTATATATTTCAAAAATTCTAGTTGAGCCTCTGTATACAGAGGTCTGAGCTATATACAGGCAAAATATTATTATAATAGAAGCATTTTTCGCAAAAGGAGAATATTTTGAAAATAGGTCATTCTACGTTCATTTTTTGTCAAAATGTACTTAAATAATTTTTTATTGTAATACTATTCTTAAAACAATTGTATATACATTTTATAATCTAAGTGACACTAAATATCAGAAATATTATCCATTTATACGCTTTTGCAAAATCACGGTTCCGAACGTAGTCGGATACCTTAAGGACTGTTTTAAATGCCCTTATAGAGCTCATGAAATTGAGTATGGCTCAAATAAAATTTGTGGGGTTAAATCATACACAATAATATATTTTTATCACTAGAATTGTGACAAGTATTTTTATAAAAACTGATTAAAAATTATTTATATTCATGTAAAAGTAATTAAAAACAATAATACCAAACACGAAAAAACTATAGGAATATCCGTGTGATAGAAGGTGACAGATAAGAAAATTCGCACATATCGTGAGTTGAATAAAATCGTCATGTACCACCACGTGATCCTCTCACTGGGTAGAGTCCAACTGAAGATGTCAAGGCAACCCACCCAAAAATCCCACCACAGCGTTATCTACAGGCATCAAAGCAAATCATCCCGTTCTGAGAGACGGATGTTCCGGTTAGAGGGTTAAGATGCATTGATTGCTTTCTTAGATCACAATTATTTTTTATAAATATATTTAACATTCACAAAATCCTATTAGTGGTCCATGGATTTAAATTATGAATTTACTGGTCCGTGAGGTCAAAAAGTTTGGCGACCGCTGTTCTAACAGACTGTCTGTGACAATTTGAGAAAATTTGTGAAATCCAATATTATACTTCTTCAGCTTAATTTTGAAAGAAATGCTGAAATGGTCCTTGTCTTAGTAAAATGTATGCTGTCACCTCTAATAACCACAAATTAACCTCACTAAATGCAGTAAATGTTAAATTGGTAAAATCTGATTTCCACCACACAGATCAAATTTTTTTGAATGATTAAAGTCATGATCTGGTTTAATGAGAGCCACTATCATAGACCCCCATTTACATCTCATAGACCCCCAAGTTATTTTTTTTGCTGGTGTGAACCCCTTGCAGGTCGTCGTAAACCCCTGAGAGTCTATGTAGACCATTTTGGGAATCACTGTGTGTGTGTTCTACATCAAAATAACTTCGTTTTGTGATTTTGTATTTGTGTTATCTAAGATTTTATTACGCATTCTATTTTTCTAACTTATTATTTTATTTCGTCTTCGACCCCAACTAAAAGTAATTTATATGTATTCATATATGCGAAATTATACCCCGACTTGCGCAGTTATCACTCAATCCCACCTATCGTGCAAGTTCGTAGTATTACTGTACTGAAAAGTACCATGACAGTAAATTATAAAGACATTTCTTCTAAATTGTCCCTTTCTTATACATTTTTAAAAGAAAATACCTCTAAGAATTTTAAGTGAAATTTCATTCTATTTATAATTGATTCACAGTAAATGATGTTAACCATTTTTTAAAAACGAGATAAAAACCATAGACATTTAAGAAATACCATCACACTCACCATACCATACCATAACCATGACACTTTTTAAAAAGTACTTCTACAAAATTTAATTGCAGGTAATTTTTTTTTCTTATGAAGAAAGTACTTATCAGAAGAACATTTTACCAAGTGACGCTTTTGACAGAAATTCTACGAAACATCCGCGGTAGTTTTATTCAATAACAAAAGTCACGTTTGTTTGGGTATGGTTAAGAATTTTCTCTCGTTTACTCATTCGACTCTTGTTCGTCGCCATGTCACCCACAGAATGCCATTCCTCTGAAAGAAAATTTGTCGCGAATACATATTTTTATCTTCCCCAGGAAATATTCTAAACGTAGAGCCATCTTGAAAATATAGCTTTTACCCAAGCCATCTCTAAAACGACAACCGTAGCAGAAGAAAAGCAACAAGGAAAGGAAAAAAAAAATAGTGATATTTTAGGAAATAAATATATATGTGGCAACAGCTTGAATGCATTATAGGAATAAAAGTTTCAACCGAGTCGAGATAAGATGTCGCGATGTCGCTTCTGCTTCGACTATTCTTTGCCAAACGACATTTTCTTCCGAATATTTCTTTAGAACGAATGGGGAAAAAAGTCCGATGGCTGTAGGGTGATGATGGCTGGGGATCTATTCATAACGACCGTTTCTGTCGTAAGCAGCACATACTGCCGAGGTTTAAAAGCAGAGATTTCGGCAAATATGTCTGTTTCATTGTAATGTAAGCCACAAAGAATAAGACGCAAAAGAATTTTTTATGAAACCGAAATCAGAAGCCATACATTCTTTATAGACGAGTAAATTTATCTTTTCAAAACACCACTGCGATAACAACACGTTATTTTTCGTAATTTGGAAAGAGGGTGAATACATGAAATACATTTGGTATTTTAGGTTATTCTTCTCCAAACGTTACTGAATAACATTCACCCTGAAAAGAATTTTTCACAGATAGAAGACTGATTCTATACTAATATATTTTGAATCCACTAACAAGCAGATAGTAGTTTATTTTCACGCTCTGACAACTTCCATTTCAATCGATCTGCTTTTTATCTGTGTATGTAATATTTTAGGACCCCGATTTAACGAATTAATCGTAATCGAACACTTTAATCGTTAATTCGGGACTATTCAAAATGTCACAGGGTCCCAGAAAGTACATTTTTGTGTATTTACCTTTTGGAAATTCTATGGCAAGCAACTACGCAAAAATTATCCATAGTTAGTAATTACACAATTCACATTCAACAGCTAAAAATACTATTAGCGAATTATAATGCACCAGTTGATTGGAAATTTTAAAATACTGACCAAAAGATGTTTGACAGTCTTTTTGATTCCTGACTCGAAATAGTTCTTCGAATTTAAGAAGAAAATACTGCCTCTTTTACACTCTGTCGCATGAAATAGTTTTTCACAGTTCCCAAACAATGTAAAGCAGGGGTGTCCAGCTCGCGGCCTACAACGAACATTTTTGCGGCCCTCCCAATATATCAGTACACAATAATACAACCTCTGACAATAAAGTTCGGTGAGTGAAGTCAAAACGGCCGATCTAGCAACACTGGCGAAATAAAACGCTGCACATGCGTAGCGGCAGGTGTTGACCATCTGCTTCCACCGTTGTTCAGTTGAGCGTCGTTTGTATTCCATGTAAGACTTGTTTTACAAAGTGCTTGTTTATTGCATTGGTTCTTATCTGAGAACAAGAAAATGAACGAACTAAAGATCAATTTAAAGTTTTGTTTTAAGCTTAGCAAGACATCGAAAGAATGTGTTGCTGGTACGTGTTCATGAAGATCAAGCACTTTCCATAAAGTGTGTGTACGAGTGGTTTGCCGTTTTCGAGAAGGCTGAGAAAGTGCTTTTGACAAAACTCGTAGTGGAAGGCCGGCGACCTCCGTAAGTGACGAAAACATTGAGAAAGTAAGGAATTTAATAACGAAAGATCGTCTGTTAACTGTGGGCGTGATAGCTGATGAATTGCAGATTATCCGTGAATCAGTGCGACGCCCGTGTCCCAGTACACACAACAAGGCTCATGGTTTTTTGTTCATGACAATGCTCCCCCTCACACAGCCAATATCGTCAAACAGTTCCTGGCAAAAAAAGGGGGTTGTGCAAACTGAACATCCACCATACTCGCCAGATTTTAATCCTCTAAACTTCTTCCTATTCCCACGACTCAAACTCTCTTTGAAAGGAAAGAGATATGACAACATTCCTGACATCCAACGAAACGTGACGAGGCTTTTGAACTCCATCCCAAAAGAAGACTTCTTGAAAAGTTTTCAGGACATGTATAGCAGATCTCAGCAATGCATAGATTTAGGAGGTGACTATTTCGAAGGATAGTAAGGTAACTTTCGTTAATATTTCCTCTACGTTAATATTACAGGACTATTCACCGAACTTTATTGTCAGAGGTTGTATGTAATAAAATAAAAAAATTCATCCGAAATAGGAAAGATAGCCGCAGGGAAGAGGTGTCAAGTGTCAGGACGTAAACATTGCATTTTTCTTGTTCTTTTAAATATGTTTATTATAATGTATTATTCGAAATAAACCTTCGTTTCAGGGAATATTGATATTTTTGTAAGCCTACGTAAACCTTCTTTGTTTGGCCCAAGTTAGACTTTGAGTTTGACATGGAATAAAATAAAGCCTGACATAATTAAAAAAATTATTTAAAAAATGTAGTATATCTAACAATATATATATAGAGAGAGAAGATGGTTATTTATTTATGGATCAGAATAACACAATGATTGATGATGAAGAAGAAACAGAATTCGATGATGCATCTGAATACATACTGGATGACGAGTCTGATGAACTTTTCATGTTATCCAATAATAAAAATTCATAAGTAGGGATTGCAATATCGGTAAAACCGGGATACCGAATACCAGTATTTTGAGCCATTTGTACAATTTTGTAATACCGGTATTCACAAGTTTAAATACCGTTTTTTCGGTATTTTCTAGAATTTTTTAAAATTGTCTCCACTACATGTTCAGGGATCACCAACATAGCAAAATAGTATGCGTTTTTGTTTTCATGTCTCTCTAACAGGCGAAATTAATTAGACTGTGAATATAAAGTTGCATCATACAATCAAGAGAAGTGATAAGGTATGTGAATCATCCAAGGAGGGAGGCCAGAACTAATATATAACAGCTCAGAGCGATACTGCACACGCTCAGGATTCGTATCTGTGAAAACAAAGTTGTAGTTGTGAAGAAAGTGCGTAATATTTCGATATTTTTTTAAATTGGCGAGTTTGTTATTCTAATTGTATTTGCATTATGTTTTTAAGATCAAATTTCAAAAATTTGTAATAGTACCACAGACTGAATAGTGATATTTACACTTTTTGTGTTTTAAATAAATAAGATGTTCCTTTACTTTTTTGGGATTCTTTATACACTGTTATAATTTATAAGTTAAAAATTATTTTTTGTAATAAATACACTCTCTAAAAAAATTGGCAAATAAAACAAAGAAACGCCTATCTTTTCTTTCTTTTTATAAAATTTTTACTACCGGTATTAAGATTCTAAAAATACCGAATACCGGTATTGAACTTTTGGTCCGATATTGCAATCCCTTTTCATAAGGTATGTCATTTGTTGAAATAAATAGTATTAATTGTATCTAGAAATACATTTCTTATAGTAATCTTTTCTTTATTTTTTAAGCTATCTTTTTTTTTATAAACAATGGCGCATAAAACGCATCCGTAAATTTCGATTTTATTTTTGAGGTTAACAGTGTGCGTTATACGCCGAAATATATAGTACATTGTACTATTTTTCTTTCTGAAAAAGCATTCTGAGTTTTGCGTCTGTTAACATTAATAACTTTAAGAGTTAAACTAGTTTTTGTATTAGAAGAATATCTATAATATTTTTAATGTACCTAAATTATAGGGCATTTAAATAGGGATCCTTAAAACCATAAAGGGAACTAGGAAAAAAAAATCGGGAGAATGTAGCTTCGATTTTTGTTTTTTTGAAGAGAGTCCTAATTAGATCTTAAATTTCTTCCTTTCATAAATATCTACAATAAATTACAGTAATGTTAACTTCAATTCCCATAAAGAATGTCGTATATCGCTAGTTAATGCTTTTATTCAACAATCAGTACAATAGTAATCTTCTGTTTCTTATAAATAAAAATTTTATTGAGAATTTCTTGTATATTGAATGCATTATTTTACTATAGTTATTATGTTAGGTTATTTTAGATAATAACTATTAATTATGGGTCATAATATTTTGTGTGTTAAGGAGAAAAAAGAATTGATACTTCTTTAATTGTTTTTTATACTACAACATATTTTATACCATTATTACTATATCATACTATTGTATCAGCTTATTATTACCATTCTATTGTTTTACTGCGGTAATTGTGTTTTTTGTAAATGCAATTAGCAGTTTTCTACAAGTTACCGAAACAGCATGTGGCTTGGCGTTGTCGCTGTGCTGTATTATGCTTCCTATCACCGATCAGTTTTTCTTGAGTTCTTCTATTCAAATCATACATTTTTTGATATTATATTGCTGAATTGAATGTACTATTGAGTTTCAGAGCCTTCTTTAATGCACATTATATATATAGAATATTTGCTTATTGAAACTTCAGCTCAATTTTAAGGTAATCCCAGCTGGAAAGAGGGTACTATAGTAACATTGGAAATTATGTTGTTCTTTAAATATTAATAAATGTGAGAAAAATGTACTATTTTAATTTTAAGGTATCCGATCACGTTTGGAGTACTTTTTTAAAAAATAACATACAAAAATATTATAAATGCTTTTTTAGGAATCAGTGCCAATTAAGTACTAATATTTAACTAAAACAATATTTTAAAAAATATCCAAACTTCGAAAAAAAATCGCAATTATAAGTGAAATTTTAACTATATTTTTGAAAACTTCTAAGCAATTAGAGAAAAAAAAGTAATAAACTTATATCAGTAAAAGAGTATTACAAAAAAAATAGATGCATTTATCTAGAGAATGAAATAAATTTTAGTGTTTATTAAAATTTTAAAATTTTAGAGCTGATCGAATAAATACTATAAGAAATGTGACATTGTTTATGAGGCCATTATTTAATTAACAGGTCATAAATCAAATAATATTCATACAATAAGAAACATTTTAGTATACATTCTGTGGAAAATAATATAAATATCAAGTTCCAAAAGTTTCACAGAAATATGTTTATAATATTTTAAGTTATCAGACTCGCCATGATAAATTTCGAAGAATTTAAATGTCCATTTCTGGTCGATTAAAGACCCACTTCCGGTTTTTCTAATTTTATAAAATTGATGGTAATTTGGCCTCTAGGTAACGAAGAAACGAAACAAAGAATGTTTTGTGAAGCCAAAAGATAGTTCTTTTCAATAAAATAAAAAGCAAAAAATATGTGTTTTGACCAAATTTGCTAATCTCAATGTGTTCGGATACCTTAAAAACATATAGAATTTGTTTTGTGAATTTAACTTTTTTAATTGAAGAGTCTAGAACGGTTTGAGCTACTTAAATAAATGTTTTTCAAATAAGGATGATGTAATTCTTCTACGTGATTATTTAAAAATGTTTTGTGTTCTACATTAATTTATTTAAGGTGTGTTAATATTTTTTTACCTAACAACATGCGAATATTGACTAGCTCTGTTTTTTTCTTCATTAATGCCGGTTAGTTAGTTCAGTTATTTATCTGCAACACAATTTTGATTAGTACTAATTAAGAATTCTAATTTTCTAACGAAGGCGGTGTTAACAAATGTGAAAAAAATAAATAAATAAAAGAAGAAGAAAGACCAGACAATTAGAATTTTAAATCTATTCCTCTATGTATGCTAATGTACTGAATAATCTTCATATTTCGGAGTTTTTTCCCATTAAGTTATTTTACAATGGATGACTTTATTTTAAACAAGCAGGAAAAATCGTGTTGGGTTGAGGCTAGTGAAATATTTTTTTCTGGCGGAAGGATAACTGTGTGATTCGCCCCCACGTGTTTTTTCCCGCCTCTTCCCACGCTTTCCTTCTACGGGGTGTACGCCGATCAGATGTTGTGTGCAGTGGTCAGCCAATTTTGCTATGTGCCATTTTCGTAATCGTTTGTTCAATAAATGTGCTGTCCAGAAAGCCGTGAGGAAATAATTTCACAAAAAGAACAGCAAAAGTTGTTGTTGTTGCTCGCCCCATTGGTCAGCAGTGCTAGACCAGGTCCATGAAGTCGTACACTTTCAGAAAGTTTAACACCAGCAAGGGATCGTCTTCTAGATCCTGCTTGGTGAGTCCCTAGGCATTCGAGGAAGTGAGCAGGCAAGGCCGGCTCAGAAGAACAGTTCGTGCACATCTGAAAGCTCTTACATCCTTCGGAAAATTTCATAGTACAACAAAAAGTACTCACTTTTAGTTTCAACCCATTACCGTAAAGGGTTTTTTGTGTCCTTCTTAAGTTATAAATATTTGAATTTTTTTCTGTAATAATCAGGTGTTTTTTGTTTATATTATTTGAATTAGAGGAATCAATGAAAAATAGTACTGATTCAGAAAGGCTTCATTTAATTTGCGATCTTTGCATGAATATGAAAGATGATCGTCTGTACGCAGACTTCCGGAGGCAAGTGTAGTTCATGATGGACATAACATTATTATGCCACGTCTGTCACCCTGTTCATGTCTGTGAAGATGACATATTATTAACAGTTGAATTTTAAACAAAATTAATGATTCTGAGTATTTAAAATGTAAAAAACAAAGTTCCCAGTAAAACTTCATTTTATTACGGATTATTTTTGTTGGACTTCACATGTACATATTTACAGTAAATTTGATAAAAATGGTACACATAAGTTCAAGGCCTCGAGAAGTCTTTAAGATTCCACTGTTAACGAACGGGTGACCTTCAATCTCTTACAAGCGCTGTCATATGAGTCATTCTTAAGTTATAAGAAAAATTTGCATTTTCACCATATTTCCCACAATCCATGCTGTTATGCTATTTTACTCATTTTAACGTACTTGACTTAATGTTTTCATCATTGAAAATAAAATCCATCCTCAGGTTTTATCGACCAGTGTAAGACTTCAAAAGCGAGATCTAATATACTACGAAGCGTATCAAATTAAATAAATTCTCGGAAAAGATTGTTCTTAAGTGTCAACGACTGCTAAATTGTTCCAAGTTCATTTCATTTTAGAATAATATCTACCATTTTTTTTAGAATCAGGTATTGCATTCCTTGGTTACTCGATTAAGCAAAAGCCGACCTATTGAACCTATCATTTCAAGTGCCCTTTCACGTAAAAAAAAAAAAGTTTATCTTCAATTTTTTCTTAAGCCTAATTCTTATTTATTTTTCCCCTCGTTTTTTTGCAGACACGATTTCGCTCAACATATATCACAATACTCCCCCCTTTATAACCTTCATAACCGTCTGCTGTAGCCTTCGGGAATCTTTTTCAAATTGTGTTGTCTATCGCATACTTGATGGATATTCACGTTAAATGTTGTTTATTATAGCCCTTCGTTTTTTCAGCTGCGAGTGTGTGTTGTTTTTTCATATTTTTCGAATAGACTTAAGAGGCGTGGAACAAAAGAAAACATGCTGATCTTGGCTATATGTGGGTGCCAGCATATTTACCTTTTTATTTGTATTATCGTGAAGAGTATGTGGCGATGTATTTGAGAGGTACTTGTTTTAGATTGTGATTTGTGAAAACGATATTTCCATTTGCAGAAAAAGAAGTAATGATAAAATGGTTCCCTAAAGAAAAAAAAAAAAATAGAATAATTATACTTGGAATTCGTGTAGAGATGAAATGGAAATTTCGGAATAAAAAATAAAAAGAAAGGAACGAAATGTGTTTCGTCTGCCATATTTATCTTTTTCTTTTCTTCAGGATTTTAACCTTCAGATATGTTTCGCAAAAAGTGTGATGCCTGCATGTACACCAGAGGAGGTGTAGTTTATAGGATTTCATGTGCCTTTTTAAAATGCTAAGCCATTAAGCAGTCATGTAGTATTCACAGTGGAAAATTGTTGTTTAAACTCGGTAGTGTTGAGATTTGTTCTTCTAAATGTTGTTTACAAGCAATAAAAGAAGTTACAGTTTATCTTGAAAGGAGAAAAACATGGAGACAGGTTACTCTCTTAAACTGAAATAAAATAATAAAGGAAAATGTTCAAATTAATTGAATGAGTAATCTGAATTGTTTCCTATTACCAAGTTCAATATACACTTGCCACCAAAAGTCTGCGTACTGGCAGTCATCTTACGTTTTATGCTATAATTACTATTAATATCTCGCTTTAGAAAATCAAAATACTTGTCAGCAATTCTTCAAAATTTCCTTATTCAAACAACAACAACAAAATTCACCTTAATAAGGAAAAACAAGAATGACCACCAAATAATCACTAACCATCTGCGCCAAAAGTCTGCGTACACTTACAAAATAGAGCTTTTAAAGACCTTTTATAGTAAAATAATTGCACTAAATCATGTTTTTAAGTAATTATAAGCTTCTTTATTAGGGATTTGAGTTTTATTTAGGATTTGAGATTTGAAAGCTTTTGTGATTCCATGATAGGCAACAGAATAGAGATCGATATATTATTGGAAAAAAATCGTCATAGATCTTCAGAAAAGGGGGAAATTCTAAAAGCTATTATTGAAATTGTTAATAGGAGACATTCATTGATTCAAAAATTATTCATATACTACAAATCAACTAAAATTTTAACGTCCAAGTCAAGATCTGGCCGCCCGTCTGCAGTGTCACCTCTAGAATCTTGTTTTAATACGCTCTATAAAAATAAATCCAAGACTATAAGCTTCACAAATAGCCAAAAGTGTTGCTGAGATATTGCAAAAAAGTGTGACTTTAATTACAATTCGAAGAAAACTGAAAAAGAATGACTATCATGCCCGAGTTGCACTCAAGAATCCATTTCATCTTTCGAATAAACAGAGCTAAGAGAATGAACTTTGCCAAAAAACACCTAAATAGGACACATATTTTTTTAGAAAAATGTAATAAATTCAACTGAGAGTAATTTTTGAAATTTAGCATCAAAAAGCTCAAAAATATGCCTGCAAATATTCCTGGACAGATCTTAAGAAAGAGAATCCTTTTTCAACTATCAAACATGGAGGAGGAGGTATAATGTTTGGGGTGCTTTGGAAACCTTTCGGCTGGTAAACTGGAATTTATTGAATCAACCATGTACAAAATTGGTTACTTGAACTTACTGAAGTAAAATATTGGGCATATGCCAAGAAATTTGCTTTGAGTAATGATTTTTACTTTCAGCGGTAAAAGATACCAAGCAAATGGCTCCCATTGTGAAGCCATGGTTGTTCTGACATGTCCTAAACCAATTCCGAAAGTCAACCTAGTCCCCAGACCTAAGCATAATATAGCATTTGTGGGATTTACTCGAGTGAATAATCAGGGAGAACGCAATAACATCCAAGGATATGCTCAAATCTGTCAAGTAGAAGAATGGAACAAAATATTCACAGATGAAACAACTGAGCTAATTAAATCCTGTCAAATATGTTGAGAGAGTTATGAAAGAACGAAATAGCTTAAAAAGTATTAACTTTTAGTTACATCCATTATTGTAAAGGTTTTTTCCAGTGTACGCATACTTTTGACGCACACGATTTGTGTCGTTCTCAAATTATAAATATTTGTATCATTTTATATAATATTCAGATGATTGTTGCTTATACTATTTGAATTTACGACGTTAGAGGAATCAATATACGAAGTAGTATTGATTCAGAAAGACTTCATTTAATTAGCGGTCATTGCAAGAATATGAAAGATGATCGCCTGTATGCAGACTTTCGGAGGCAAGTGTATATGATCTAAATGAAAAACATAAAATTTTAGTAAAGATAATAATTTGGTAGAAGAAAAATAACCTTTTGATCACACACACTTTTGCTGCTGAAACAATTTCAAAATACCAATTAAGTATAAGAAAAATACATAAATGTTTTCTTCATTTAATTAGATTTTTAATTATTTTTGTAAGAATTCACGTCACAAAAAGTTACATATTGAATATTAATGATAATTTAATTTTTTCGTCTGATTTTAAAATAGAAGCCCCACTTTTGTTTTAAAATCCTTGTTTGCATGGAATTGCATTTTTATTATTAACCACAAATTGTATTTTTATCATTAATTGTTTATTTGTATGTCTATTTATATGTTGTGCTTCATTTTTATTCAGTTCTTATGAAAATGTATTCTGTGTGAAATAATTATTTTTTGTCGTGCCTTTTACCAACGCCATTAATTAGATATTTATCTTTTGCACGATGGCACAACATGTGTGTGTGTGTATTTTGTTTTTAAATCTGTTTATGTAATATAATCTGTGGAATGCAGGAGTTGCTGTTTGTCTCTTTCTAGGAGAGGTTAGTCTCAATAAGCTGCAGGCACTTGTTTAAAAGTTTTCTTCGTAAAATTAAAATAGTTGTTTTAAATTCAAGAGTGTTATAGATTTGTGTATTGACTAAAAGCCTGGATGCTATTTTTCAATTTTTACTTTATGATGTGTCTTTGGGCATATGGGCTGAAATCAGACCTCCATCCTATATCTGATAGTCTTTGATGAGGAAACGGCGATAGTGGATTTTTACTTTCTGCGGAATATTTTATGATTATTGGTGGAGAGCACTGGTCCGGGAGGTGCGGCTTATCTTGGCTTCTTCCTGATGTTCTGGAAGCTGTGATTTTTGCTTGGGAGAGAGCTAGGTGGCTGCTCTCTGATTGGATGCTGAGTGGTGAGGAAAATGACTCCTATTGGCTGCCCAGGAAGATCAAAAAGTTACAAAGATGGAAATTGGGGGAATGCTTGTCCAGCTGGGTAAAATAAAATAATTAATAAGAAGAGTTTAAAATTTAGAAGGTATGCAATAAAGTTATTGCATGAAAAAAAAAGATGCTATGGAGGGTTATAGGAATCAAGGAGAATTCTCCTTGGTCTTTTAGTATTTATATCAGCATCATAGGAAATTAAATTTAACATATTACTATTGTTTGTATGAGGGATGGGATTAAAGAATTCAATAGCAACTTTCTGGATGTGCTCTTTGAAACATAATTTTAGAGCTTCCTATATCATTTCTGTATATCTAGTAGCTTTAGTAACATGAGAATATACAGTTTGCACAGTAACTAAATTTAAATTGCTGCTGCATAGCCCCAGACTAGACAAGCTAGGCATGATTGAAAGCATAACGGTCGTATAGAGAAACATTCAATTCCTAATTAGCTCACACTTCTTATATATTTATTTATTTATCTTGGTGGAATTTTCAATCGTTAATAAAATAATTTTAAAGCGCTCAATTGAGCTGAAATTTATAAAGAATTTTGATGACAATACAGTAATTTAATTTATAATGAAAAAATTAATTATAAAACTAATTATTTAAAGAATTACAAATACAGCCAGTTGGCATCATTTCTTAACTTGTGTCAAAACTTGAAAGGTTTTTCTACGTTTTAAAGCATTCACACAGTCGAACTGAAATTTTATATACACGATTGTTTTGGATGACAATACGATTTTTTAAAATGATAATTACAAAAATTAATTACCGCTTAATGTTGTGATTCTGTCCTATGTATATACATATTTATGTTAATTGTAACTATTTAATAAAAAGTGGCTAAAATAAAATTTTTCTTTGTTGATCTAAGAAGGAATTGACTGAAAGTTTTTTTTTATATTACTTGTTTATTAGAAGAAAAAGGTCATATTTTTTAACGACATAACAACAAATTTAATGTTTTTGGAATTATTTATTTCCTAAATTAATTACAAAATGAATACAGTGAAATATGTTTAACGCGAAAACGCTGTAGACGAAATATCGGTTGAAACGAAGTAATACAACGGTTTTGGCAAACTACTATGTATTTTAAAGCATTTTTTTTCTCTTAACACGAAATTAAAATCGCCTACCACGAAAACATTACCCTTCCATCCGGATTAAACTGTCCTACAGTAACATCGGAAGAATTCATTGTGTAGAAGATGATAATGCGTGTACAGCTCCAACTATAGCAGACAAAGACATTTTAGAGTTTGTTCAAAGCTAAAAATATCATTGATGGAG
Organism: Trichonephila inaurata madagascariensis; assembly: GCA_019973955.1. Lineage (NCBI taxonomy): Eukaryota > Metazoa > Arthropoda > Arachnida > Araneae > Nephilidae > Trichonephila > Trichonephila inaurata. The sequence goes on from BMAV01008509.1 coordinate 494,155, forward strand.
GATTCCTACGACGAAAATTAAATGATTAATAAAGCAGCTCCTGTTCCCACATCATCCGAAATGAGGAACAACCTGAAAAGTATGTTCAGTTATTTAGACGCACATTCCAATGGAGAAATGAATAAAAAAATGGACGATATTGAACTATTTGTTACAATTTGCATCTAAAGAAGACACAATGCATGCAAAGAAAAATAGCAGATTTTCCAAAAACTCAGTAAATGTTTTTTTTTCTCCAAAAAACTTGAAATTTTTGTATTAAATTTCATTAAGGTCTTGTGAGTGTTTTTGTTTCATTGATTTTTATTAAATACATGCATTAAAAATATAATAATTAAGTTGGATTTGAAGAGTTAATTGAGAACGTTGGAAACGATTATTGATGAAAATGGCTTACGTAACAATTTTGTTATTTTAGAGGACATGAATCGAAACACCGTAATTTTCAGCAATTAATAAATCATTTTTGTGGAATTTCCTGCATTCATCAATAGGGTGTGCACCGATATTTTCATGTGCTTGAATATATAATTAAGAATAATAGCGGCTACACACAGAGCACAAGTTACAAAAAATAACCATTTTCTTACGCGTTTCATATATTATTAAAGAAGTATATTCATTATACGAGTTTTCACCTGCATGTGTCCAAGCAGGTGAAAATTTCAGCTACTAGATTTTAAGCAACAAATGAAATTCTTGTACTTCCAAAGTTGGTGGGAAATCGGTTTCACATAAGTCAAAATAAAAAGTAGAATCGTTCTTTTTGTTTAATTGAATTATTTCACATTTTCAACTTGAGGGATAGAACAAAGTGTGTTAGAGATAAAGGTAATAATTTCACTTCTTAAAAGGAAAGGTGAAATGCACGTTTATAACTAAATTAATATCGAAGCTGGATATTCGTCGTACTTCAAGATATAGTAGCAAACACAGAAGAATTGGGGAGCAAATTGTAACAAAAAAAAAAGAATAGCTAGTTCAGTGACGTCTGAGAATGGTGCTATGTACTAAATAAAAAGCAGTTACCTTCTTTATGTAAATAAATTTAGGAAATGAACATGAGTTTATTTAAAGAATTAAAATCGACGTAGTGATGTTTTGTTGGGTGGACGTAACAAAATAGCTTTTTTTTTATTGAACAGCATGTTTTTGCCAACTTATGATTCGTAATTTTAAAAAAAGAGTACAAAAAATGGTTCATGTTTGCAAAATGAGTACAAAATAAAATCGTAATGTTGTTAACATGGGAACAAAAACGGAATATAAAATGTTTATGTTTAACCGGACGCCTCGTTACCGGAGCCTCGTTTGACTAGGGATTTGAGAACGCTGTAACTAGTTAAAGAAGTGATTTCCGTACACGAATTCATATTTTTTTAGTTCATAAGATTAACAGACCTATGTGGCAGGAAATATATCTAGATATTGATTCCATTTTTTCTTTGCTTACAAAAATTAATTTTTTTAAAAATTAACTAAGCCTGTTACACCCTTTAAATGTTTTGAAAAATAGAATATGCATACAGAAAATTTTTCATTAACCATTGCTGGACATTAATCTGAAACTCTCTTCCAATATTTATTCGAAGTATTTTCATACAAAAGAAAAATCCAAGTAACTCTATTGAAAACCAAAAAAAAAAAAAAAAAATAGAAGGGCAACAGTTTTGAAAAGAACTATAACTTTTTTTGGGGTTTTTTTTTAAAAAAAAGATATAACTCACGTCTGAAGAGAAATGAAAGGAAGAAAAATTGAATGTAATCTCACAAAATGGAACTTAAGAATAGAGTTATAAGGGTTGAAAGTCAGATATGAGATTTTCTTCTTCTTCCAACTTGGGTTACAAACTGCATTTTCGTTATTTGTATTCTCTGTTGGAGAGTCAATATCGATGGAGTAGTTATGATGTTCTATAATATTTGCTGGAGACCATTTCGAGATAAATCGGATTTCAAGTTTGTTTTCTATATTCGATAACTTGAAATGTATTCCTCTTCATCTTTTAGAATGTTTTTCTGTCTAAGATATTATCGTTTGGAATTAATTCTTCTATGTTTTTCTGTCTTATATAAGAATGATTTTTTTTAGACTTTTGCTTAGGAGGTCAAACTCTTCTTATAAATCTAATGCAGTTTCTTTTCTTTTACGGAAGAATTGTTTTTATATCTTTGATAAGGAAAAAAAGCTGGATATATTCGATATATTTTGATATAAAGTGAGCAATGCGATTGTTATTTAAATCACGTTTTCAGAAGAAATATATTCTAAATCCTTTGTTTTCATGACATATATGCTTGTATGAATCCATCAATGGATTTTTCATTAATATTATTGTTTCTTATCTGTAAAGTAGAAATACATTGGATTATTTTTTTAGATGTAAAGCCTTTTGAGAATTTTTTGTGGGGGTCAAAGATCTACAATCAAAAGATGGAATACTTCTTTTTAAATTTAAAAGCATTTTTATTTATATTCTTTGGGGGGGGGGTTCCCCTCCTCAACGTCGTACTAATCCCCATTGTACAAATTATACAACTACATGTATATATACATGTATTACGTAGTTCTATTTATTTGTTCTTTTTTTCGAAAAAATTCGTTCTTGGAGCTTTCTTTCAGTTAAATTCATCACTGAATCTGCATCATCCAACACTTCATTGATAAGCTGTTTTGTAAACCTGCAAACTTTGCATCTTCTGAAAAAGTTAAATTTTTTCCGGTGTTGTATAGTATTTTGTGTATAATAAGTGTTAGTATGAGACAAAGCCTTTCTTCTTAGCATCGATTTTAGTCCAGGCAATCTTTGCGATATTTTTTTTCTATTTTGCGAGAGCTTGCATTAATGTACTACCGCAACTGTATTGGCGACATTATATGAAACGAAGCACATAGATGCCAATTTAGTTCGTACGGCACATGCGAAATCGAGGTTGCCAACTTGACGACTTATCTTGAACGTTGGCATTGTTGCGATAGTACGTAATAAATTTATTACTGCATCACGAAAATTTTTTTATTTATATATAGAGAGATTATAATTAATTATCCTAGTTACCCGTCTGGAAAAAAATAATCTATTTTTTAATTTATATTTTTTTTTGTTTTAAATTAAACTTTTTAGGATTTCAGATAAAAGTTTATACCTTTTCCCCAATTTTTAGAAGAAAAGAGTTTAAAGGGGTTGTTCCTGTTTTATGTTTTTTCATTAATAAGAAGAATTGGATTTTTGTGACAATAAAAATTCATCTAGAAAATAGGACAGATTTATATCTTTTTACCCTAGTGAGAGGACTTCTTACAGACAGTTTTTGTAAATAACTTGCTTTAATTATTATAATATTATTCGATACTGTCATAAATCATCATAGTAAAGTTTTGACGATTACTTTTAAAATGATGAGCTTGTCTGAGTAAAAATATGTTTTTAATAACCGAAAAGTTAAATAAGTAAAGTAAATAGTTAAAATTTTTTAAAAAAAATAAACCAAGCTATTAAAAATTCATATATCATAGATCTGATAAAGTTTACATACAGTTTATACAGTTTAAAGTTGTCGGTTAAAAAAAGGTACATGATTCAAACTAAAGAGCGTTTCCTTGTGCTTTAAAGCTTTAAAGTCAAAAAAAATAAAAAAGGTATTGTTTAAAATTTTTTTTTTTTGACTTAAAACCTTCATTAAGTCCGAAAAAAATAAAAAGGTATTGTTTTTCATTGTTTTTGCCATTAAAACCTTTTTAAGTCAAAAACTAAAGGATTGATTTCCATTGTCTTTTGACTATTAAAACCGTCATTAAGTCACAAGAAAATAACAAAGGTATTGATTTCCATTGTCTTTTATTAAAAACTTTAATAAGTCACAAGAAAATAATAAAGGTATTGATTCTGTGTGCATAACTCTAATGTATTTCGATTGCGTATAATGTTCTACATCAGGGTGGGCGTGCCACACGGTAGGAAATTTTTGAAACCATTCGATTCTCGTGATATTGTACGCAGAGTTAGAGAAAATATGTAAGAAATATATCTTTTAAGTTTTATTATGTATAAATTTTGCATCATTTAAAGATATTTACTAACAAAAAAATAAACAGCATAAAGTGTATCTATTTCTTAGTAAAAATTTTAAAATCTAAAATTGTATATGTATTTTTTATTTTGACACATTTTTTAAAATAAGAAATAGACAAAATAAACTATAAGTATTTCTCTTCATTATAGTTAAATAAAAACATAAATAAAAATTTTAATGCAAACCTATCTTGCCCCTTCTATTTGACAAAAAAAACTCGGGGATCTAATCTGTAAATTTCAATTTGGGGTTCTAAGCATTGACCAAATGGCCGAGATAATCGGCCAACACTATTTTAAAAAGTCACGCCGGGATTACTCGGGTTTTTGAAGGGATCTTTTTTTTCCCCAAAATATATCAAACGTTTATTTCGGGTTATCTCTTTGTCAACCCCATGATTCTAGGGAAAAATTAATGTCGCTCTATTCAATAGATGGCAGCACTTTACTAAAGACTTTAAAAGGGTTTGAGGTTAAAATTCTTTGGTTCGAAAAAACAATTTGGCAAAATTTTTTCCCAAATCATCAAAAAAACTTTACAGTTAAAAGGGGTTTAAAAAATTTCTTTGCGGACTCAAATTCTTTCTCTGGAAAATTTTTTTAATGATAAACTTCTATAGGCGCGTTTTCTGGAGTGAACTTGAATGAACATCACTCTCGGTTTGTAACCCATTCAGCTTTTCTCTAAGTCGGAAATCCTGCTCGGGTAAGGTCTCCAACAACCCCAAAAAAAGGGGGGACGTTTACCCTCCCCCTTTTCATTCAAAAAGACATGAAACACGGTAGTTTGATCCCCCAATACGCCCTAAAATAAAATTCTACTTTTTATTTAAAATAAGCCCCAGCTCTTTCTCGAAAATAATGGCGGGATTCTTTTTAATCCCAGTTGAAGCATGAAAATGAAACGTAAAAATTTTTTAAAAAAAGGCTTAGAGAAATCTACACT